>JAMKCH010009988.1:0-29426 GCA_023653785.1 Ophioderma brevispina
AAGACTTACAAATTCCGCATCAGGAAGTACGCACGCACGAAATGGTGCCAAGACCACAAAGTCAATCCTTATATATGCCTCTTATTGGGAAACGTACAGAGTTCCTTACCTGGGGTTTTCAGCAACAGGGGGCCAGCGCAACGCTCCGTGCGAGCCTGCCTGCCGCAGCTTCTGTCCATCATGACGTCTCATGGGGATCTACATTGTGCTTCATCTCTTCCGGAATGACCTCTTAGAGAATGCCTTTTCAAATCACACACTGGGTGTCCTCCTAGTCGTTTGTCCCAGCATGGGACTTGAATAGGGCCATGCGCCTCCTAGCTGAGCCCCGTTCGAACCTCTGGATCAAGCTAACATGGAAAACCTTACCAGGAAGATCACTAAATCATTACTTATAAATGTGTTTATAGCCATTTTTCCCTATCAAGTTATTTTGGGCCCGCCATTTTGAAAAGTGCGACCTACATTTAAAACTGTGACTGCAGAAAGTGAATGCTTGAAAGCAAGCGATAACATTGATGACCTGCTGACGTTCGCCAAGAAATACTCGCACATCTCCAGACAGGACATCGACATCATCCTCCATTCCAAGAAGTCGCTTCTATTCGACGGAGGCAACCCTTGGGAGAAAAAGAGAAATAATGACCTTGTGTCACCAAAAGAGAAATAATGACTTGTGTCGTAAACAAAAGAGAAATACTGACTTGTGTCACGACCTGTTCGACGTCACCATGGCAGCTACGACGGCGCTGAAGTTTGTGGGGGACCCTCATCGGCTTGTACTCCTGCAACTACGTATCCAAAAGTTCGACAAGGGGAAAATTGGACTCTACAGAGACGACGGTCTTGGGCAGTTTTACAACAGACAATCCGGCAACCCGCAGCATCCGACAGAATCAGAAAAGACATCATCAAGACATTCATAGATCTCGGCCTCAACATCACCATCGCCTGCAACCGTGAAATCACCAACGTCCTCGACATCACTCTCAACTTGGACAACGGCAAAAACTACCAATACCGCAAGCCCAACGACCGACAGTCTACAAATCCACACGCATCTCGCCACCACCCCCAAACCTCATCAAGAACCTATACCAGCCTCCATAAGCAGACGTATATCAGATATTTCATCCAACAAACAGATTAGCCTTCCAACCACGCATCAGCATTCTACCCATACGACGCTCTAAAAAATCAGCGGATACACGAGGAACTCACATGACGAGGAACCGTGCCACAGGACGACCCGCAAACGAAACGTAACATCACCTGGTTTAACCCGCCTCAGCAAGAACGTCTCCCCTAACATCGACGATTCATTCATCCAGCTCATCGACAAACATTTCCTAGCCGGATCCAAACTCCACCAATATTCAACCGGAACACCGTCAAGATCAGCTACAGCTGCACGCCCAACGTCGCCAGCATCATCAAAACCCACAACAAGAAGACGCTGCTTAAGGAAATCAATCTGACAAACATGGAACTGCAATGCCGCAAAAAGGACCTGTGCCCACTGCAAGGAAAAAACTGCTTTGAAACCTAACAATAATCTACAGCGCCGAAGTCAAAGTAGATTCAACAACCACAAGACATCCTTCAGAAATGAATACGCACATTGAACAGCACAGAACTCTCCAAGTACGTGTGACAGCTCAAGAAGAACACAAACCCTACGACAACACATGGTCAATCGATCCAGCGGCCGACCGTACTCCAGCGGAACCATGAAATGCGACCTCTGCCTCACCTAGAAGCTGGCCATCATCAATGCCGACAAACGCAGACTTACTCAACAAGCGACCCGAACTGATATCCAAGTGCCGCCACCCACCGAGAACAAATTCTACTTTAGCAAACCACTCCAGCATCACCTAGGATAATACGACTACCATACCTCTCCGCGCCGCAAGTTGTACACATTCCATCTCATGCCGCCCTCTAGCCACCAACTCGCTACGGACGTCCGCAACACCGCTATATAATTCTTCGCATCCACCGAATAGCAGCGTTGTCTGATGATCGCACAAACGTGAAACTCCGAGTAAACAACATACCGTTCCGCAGGTTCATCAATTTCTATATATAATTTTTTAAATGTATAATTGATCTCTATCTAACCGAGTTTTGTAATGTTTGTGTGTGAGAGTGAGTGATTGATATATAGATAGATATATTATAATATATTAGAGAGAGAGAGAGGCATAGGTGCTAAAGGGTACGCACATAAGCGCATTTTTTAAGTATACTTAAGTGGCCTGTGGCTATACAGAAGAAAGAACTTAGTTCAATTGAAAGAAAATCGAGGAAGAAGAAAGCCCCAAAAGAGCACTCGCCGTGAATCGACCCGGGTCGCTTGCGTACGCGGCAAGCATGATAAACACTACACCACGAGTCCAACCGGTTGCTGCAGAACTGAGAAACAATTTTGAGGTGAATAGCTTAATTGCTATATAGGTGGCGCCGTAACAGTATTTAACAGAGTCAAGGGGGCTCGCTTGCGGACGTTACAGGAGTCAAGGTGCTAAAGGGTACTGCACATAACCGCATTTTTTAAAGTATAAATTTAAGTGGGCCGTCCACACACTAAAAACAACGTGGTCAAATTGACTCTTTAGTGCGTCAATAATTTGACCAACTTTTTCGTAGTAAGGTGCATAGTTGACCACGACCCCGGGAAAATGACCAGGGTTTTACGTGTGTAGGCCTTATAAAGAAGAATAGTCAATGGAAAGAAATTGAGAAAGATCTGGGGAAGAAGAAAAGAAAGCCTCAAAAGAGCACTCGCCGGGAATTAATGAGAGAAAATTGAAGCTACCTATTAAACTCTTGTGACATTCTGCCATGAAGAAACATATACGTGAGAAATTGATGATAGCACGGACGTAGCATTATTAAGCGCAAAATGAACTTGCGTGGATGGGACTGAACCCACATCCTTCCCAGTTTAGATCTCGGTGCGCTAATCAAATGCGCCACCACGGCGACATCACATGCCGTTTTGGTCATTGTATTTCATAATTGTGTCCATTACTTTCCATCCAATTCCTCGTCGAATTAATCCGTCACGATAAGACGGCGTAATGTTGGTATTACAAAACGGTGACCTTCTGGAATAAACAAATGACCGTTAGATATTTCGTTGGTTTGATCAAAATCGTTGTAGGGCATGACGGTTTAGATGCTTTTAGGACAGATTTTTGAAAGCACATTGCCAGTATGGTGGCTTTGAATTTGCATAGGGGGACAACAATGTTTTTAGTGACGTGCGAGAAAGCATCAAGACCGGAGGGTACTCCGTAGACACCGGATATTATTCATGGCATAATTACATTATACCCATTGGCACCCAAAAATCTATCATGTGCTTTGATTGTTACCGAATGAGATAAAGTAGGTGCGAAAGGTATAATTATGCCAAATGTAATCCACCTGTTGTTGACCTTGCAGCGATGAAGGGAATTAGAGTGAACGTGAACTAATGCAATTTAGTGGATTAAAATTTCCCACGAATGATAATCAAAGACATAGGTCGAGCAAAACTTGCTGCAAGTTGAAAACCGCGGCGGGACGACGAATTATAGTTTTTAAACCAATTTAAACATATTGGCGAACTGGATTCAGTGAGTAAGATGTAGAAGCAAAACTGCAGATAAGTTGTTTGGAATGTGAGTTGTTAATTAGTATACAAATATATACGGCCATGAGAGGTTCGGGTAAAAAAACTATGAGCCTGAAGTGATATCAAGTAGGCCTATTTTCCTGAGGGCGCACCCCGGTAAACGCAAAATAGTTTTAAGCCAGAGGCGCTCGAATAAAGGCAGTATGATATTGTTTATATACATTCATAATAAAATTTCCCATAATTTCTTTCTGTCAAATACACTCCATTGCAAGGTCGCCTTAAGGTTTCAGAACCTCAGTACAATCCGTCCGTAAATAGTACATCTCGCTGCGTTACGTGCATGCGCAGTATCACAAGCCAGCAACTATTTACGGCTTGAGGTACTAATTATGGCTTGGAGGTAAATTTACGTCCTTGACATACGTACGTCTTCATTAAAATAGTGAAACTATTACTGTTTCAAATCACGTGAGAGACATAGCAGTAGGAAATAGTACTAGTAACAGTACAATATTTCTAATGGGGATAGGTGAATAAACTATCGTGCACGAAGAAAAAATACTTAAATTATGATAAGTTTTTTTACAATAAAGACGGCGTTTTCGGCTTATTTAGCTAAAAATTCATCAATGACAATTTGTTCAAGTTATAAGTTGGTCAGGGTGTTTTTTCAATTGTGAAAGCACTTAACTAAAGGGCATCAAAACGCCCATCATATAATGCTCCCCAGTTTGTACGGCTGATAGTGAATCTATGTGAAATGAATTTGCTAATTTGAGGGAAAACATGCCAGTTTATACTTGGGTCATCACCCAAAGTGGCAAGACTCTTCACACCGCGGAACTGTATAGAATAGTGCGGGCGCAGCTGCAAACAAACCAGGCAAACAACACTACCGCAGCTGGCGCAGTGCGTGATGTATGGGCGGCGCACGACTTGTGGCAAGCATTCGCACGCGCTACAACAGAATTAATTTAACGCGCGGTAATAAAAGCCGAATAATTCTTGCCTATTAGGTGATGAACAAAGTATAACATAACTATGGCACGCTCCACGTATCAAATAATGGCGAGTTTCATGCGCAGTATATCGAGTTTACCCGCTATATGTCGAGTTTACAGCGCTGCCTATCCAGTTAGAACTCCATGTGCCGAATTTAATAACTCATGTCCAGAATAAATCATGTCCAGAATAAATCATGCCGAGTTGTTAAAAAAAATGGGCATGATTTTTTTCAACAGTGCAAACTGGACCTGATTTTTTTCAACATGGCCAAACTCGACATGATTTTTTTCTCAACATGAGCAAACTCGACATGATTTTTTTCAACATGAGCAAACCTCGACATGATTTTTTTACACATACACCAAAAAATCATGTCGGAGTTTCCTCATGGTGAGAAAAATCATGTCGAGATTGAACTGGAATGCTTTATGTTCAAAAACTTCCACCATATAGAGAGCAACAAACTCGATGTATAGAGGGCAAAACTGGACAGAATAGCGCTGTAACTCGACATATAACGCGCTGCACACTCGACATATGGCGATTTTTGGAAAAAACTCGATACACAAGCGCGGGATGAAAACTCGACAGTGGGGCAGGCGGGGGGGTGGGGGCGGAAAAAACTCGCCATGATTTTTGATACGTGGAGCGTAAAAATGGACATGATTTATGTCAAACTCACTCTATAGAGAGCACAACTCGATGGTATATTAGAGGGCAAACTGGACCAATAGCGCTGGTAAACTCGGACATATAACGCTGCAACTCGCCATATGGCGAGGAAAACTCGATACACAGCGCGTGTGAAATAGGACATGCGCGGGGAAAGGAAAACTAGCAATGATTTGATACGTGGAGCGTGCCATACATAACTATCAGAAATTACACCACTCCTTCTAGGCTGGGTTTAGCACGCGCGCCCCCCTTACTGTTCTTTTGGCGCCCCGATGAAATGGATACTCAAGAAACGCAAATCATATTGTTTGTATTACCTTATCAACCAATGCACAAAAATTGTTATAGGGAAAATTCACAACACCTGGACACCAGCTGCTGCTACATCCGAACAGGACGGTATACGGTACACGAAAATCGAACATGTTGGATTCCCACTATACTATAACACGAATCGACGAGCGACTATTATCGCACTACGCGTGGGCTGCGCACTCACCATCCGCCGTGACTGGGGGGCATCTTTGGCATTTCTCGTTATACACGGCATTTGACGTTGTTCGTGTTACCACAAAGAAGAAAGAAGAAGAAGCGATACATTTTGCTCGTTCTGACGGCAAAAACCAACACCTATTTACACTGTTATCATTTGGTATTCATCATATACCAAAATCATCGGCTCAGGAAAAAAAATGTAAATTTCTTCTGGGCTGCACAAATAGCGATGAAAAGTTACAAAAATGGAAACGAACTGCGTGCGAATTTCACTCGCTAATGACACAAATGAAACAATCTATCGTATCCCCATTTCAGTCTAAATATCACATTGTAACTCGCCGGTCATTTACACGTGTAATGTTAGTCCCCTAGGCGTAGCAAACCCATCCATGCACAAAAGGACAATTTTGTTCAGATCTCCGAATTCGATCACATGGGCCGGAAGTGGCCTTTCTAAAACACCAACATCCCGCATCGGAAGATGTCCCACGTTCAGCAATACGATCGGTTTTGGAACTATTCAAGTTTCCACGTACACGGAATTATATCACCATTCTATTGTTACTTTTATTTTTGTCTGGGATCGTTTGAATTTTACGAAAATTATGTTTCTCACGCGGCTGTTATTACCAATTTTTATAACACACTATTCTAACCATAAGCGTCATTCTCGCGTCACGCAAAGGGGGCGAGATAACCTTCAATTTTTACAAAAACATCAGACACTTGCCCTGGGAATTTCCAGTTTAGGCCGTCCCTGACATCATCCTTCCATAAATCCCATGGAAATAAAACGATGAAATTTGTTAACAATGCAAAAAGGTAGGTTGTACATTCTTATTATCATGATTATGGGCTTATTATTTCGTTCGTTAAGCAATTATTGCGGAGTGTGTGTGTATTGTGTGTTTGGTGGCCGGGATGCCACCCAGTAATGGCGGCGACGTTGAGGGTGCATTTCGAGGCTCCCCGTCGGATTCGTGTTATACTATAATTATGCAGATATTACGGCCTTTCGAATAGTGCCATCTTATGTGACTCGGTTTAGGAAATTCTTGTTCGATTTACGCTATTCGCGTGCCATGCAAAACGTGCACCGTATACCAGAATAGTAATTCTTCTCCTATGTGAACCTAGGCCTAATATAACTAGGGCATTTTCAGGACAGTTTAAAGACATTTCTTTTTATTTCAGAATGATACATGTGCAAGAAAAAGTGTTACCCAAGATTTGAGCATTAAGACAGAAACCGACAGGAACTGTGTTCGCCACAATTTTAAATAATATCTACTAGTGCATTTTCCGTGTGACCTTTGACCCTATGTGTGTGACTTGACCTCAGATGGTTCTTTGCTCAGATCAGCAGTCCTTTTGACTATAGTCATAGGACCTTTCTATGCAAATTGACCTCTAGATGACCTTGACTATTTGAGTCACTCTGGACCCTGTTAACAAGTCAGATGTCCTCCTCTATCTTCATTCCAAAGGTAAGCCTCATATGTCAAAGCATAAAGAGAAGAAACGTATAGCCGCACAGACAGACCCGCAGGACATATTTTACTGACACCAATATCTCTCTCGAAAAAATTACGCCAAAAACTACCACAAATTACATCAGGGTTATAGGGGTGTTGCACTTCCCACCGCGGAAGGAGTAGCCACTTTCCGCCACCGGATTTAAGAAAAGCAGTTCTCTTAACGTTGTGCCCTTCAAACGTACTGGAATAAATCAAATACATATAAATACATAAATTATTCATTGCGCTGCTGGGTGGGTTATTGAACATCACTCAACCCATCTGGGCAATATTTGTGAAGGTGTTTTTTGTAAGAACTCACATACCATTCGTACCAGGCCCCGTTTGTGTTTTCGAATAGACTTGTTTGATATTGATCTCGAAGATACTAGGTGATGAATAAAACATAATTTGTCTTCTTGGATGGTCGCAAGCTTTCACAAAGCATGCCAAATCACAGTGATACGTGCGGATACCTGGTAAGAATTTGTTTGCCGAGTGTTATAACTCATACGTACTTTTGTAATCCAAAACCGATTACCCTCAAAAGCAAGACATTACACCTCAGCAAGGCTACCCTCCTCAGCAAGGCTACCACCACAAAAACCACAAGGTGGTGTTCAGTACAATCCTGTAAGTCATTCAATAAACAATTGTGCTCGGAACGGCCAAATTGCTACGACAGATAAGAATACAGGTTAGATTGCCATGTATTGCGGTACTGTACGTGAAACTTTGACTAGTTGTAATAAACTTGTAGAAAATTGTGAAATTGGATATTTTTTACGCTCACTTGCAACGTTTTCGCTGGTTCGACCAGCGTCATCAACAGTTGGTGGTGCTGTGCGGTGATGTTGAAGTCTAAAGGAGTATACATGACGTCATAAATAGGTTGCCAGCCCGACACTCCAAAACGGTCCATATCCATGCGGTACTTTGTCACGATTCATACTAGGGCTTTGAATCCCGATGACTACTTCCAACATTCTTTAGACAGACAGTTAGACATTATTTATTCACACCTCATCTTCCATGATATACATTAATGACAATACAATAACGTTATCGATTATAGTGTTTTTAAAAACAATGGGATGGGCTTGATCCCGCTGACTTCCAACATCTTTAGACAGAATTTATACCATTATTTATTCACACCTCCTCTTCCATGATTCTACTTAATGACATACAATAACGTTATCGATATAGTGTTTAAACAATGGGAGAATTATACAGTGTATATGCAGTATAACTATAATGAATACAATAACCAGACCAAATTTAAATCTATAATAAATTATATATCATTATTACGTGAGTTTTTAATTTCACAAAAACAAAAAAACTCTTTTAAAAAACACAAAACGATATATAGAAAGATATAGCTAAACTGTTGAAATAAATAATAATGAGTATGGGTAAGAAATGTGTGTGTGAGAGGCCATAAGATCAAATGAACTTTAAGATTTGACCCACCCAGTAGAAAGATGGGACTTAATGTGGGCCATCAAAGGCGGGACCAAAAACCAACCAAAACAGGACAAACAAAACATGACAGGACCGGGGGTTAACAGTAAGTGATGGTCAATAATGTGTATAATATCGTGGTATAAAACATAAAGGTTTGAGATGGCGAAGTTAATGGTGCTATATCATATAATCGGCCAAGAGTGCACAGAATAATCACAACAACGAACTGGTGCCTAATAGAAGGGTTTTAAAATAGGCCAAGATTTTGTGCGGCAGCTACGGTGTACCGATTTAAAATTTGAATAGTAGTTAGAAATGTTAACCACGTAGTAATTGTACTGTATTTAATGCAATGGAAGTTATGGTAAATTAAGCGGTGAGTAACATTTAAAACAAGGAAAAACCAAAAATGTAAATGAGGATCTACGTAATTAGGTAAATAATTTGAAATAAGTTGACTGTATTAAAATTTGATTTAAATTTATTGACTGCATTTGATGATTTTAATTTTGGTCAAGGGAATTCCCAGTCCTAGGACGGAATTTTGATTTGAGTATTTATTTCAGTCAAAGTTTCAAAGTTGGTTTTAATTGGAATAAATGGTTTGGCATGTCTAGTGTTATATTTATGAATATCTTGTGTTTATAGAAGAGTTTTCAATGATTTTGGAAGGTTATTGTTAACATAACGGTACATGAAGATTTTTTTTTTTTTTTTTTTTTTTTTTAAATGTTAAGTGTTTTTTAACTTGTGGAATAATTCTTGTAAGAGTAATAGGGAGAAACCAGTACAATACGGAAGTGGCTCGTTTTTTAAGTTTAAATAGTCTACAGTGAATTGGATATTATTTGAGTTCCAGGGACAGGAGATAGGTTAAGTGTACTTATTCGAAATTGCCCAGGCAATATTAATGTATGAAATATAGGGAGAACCACGTATTGTATAATGTGAATAGGATATTAGGTGTAATTGGTATTTGAGGTCTTCTAAGAACACCAATACTTCTGGACACTGCTTTGTGGCTTCTGGCGATATGGTCTTTCCAGTTCATATGGTTTTGTCAATTACACGGCGCTAAAAGTAGTGTTATTACGGGATTAATTTATGGAGTTATCAATTTGTATGTTGAATTTAGGGAGTTGTTAGACTTTTTTGGTGAAGTGAATGTATTTAGTTTGTTTAACATTAATTGAGAGTCTTATTGCTTTAAACCATTTGTGACATGAACCATTTCAGTGTTGATGTTTTTATGAGGGTATCTAGGGTGGGATGAGAGAGGATATGAGTGTCATCTGCAAAAGACGAAAGAAAGAAGCTCAAGGACTTGGGGATGTCGTTCACATAGAGAAGGAAAGAAAGAGCCCGATTATATATCCTGTGGGACACCGCATTCAACACGAAGACGACCAGACGGATGATATCAAACAGGTAATTGTTGCCGTATCGAAAGATAGTCTGCGAGAAGCGCTAAGGAGTTCCACGTATGCCATAATGGAAACTTGTTAGAGGAGATGGAATGGTCTATGGTGTCGAACGCCTTAGATAGTCAAAAAAGATACCAATTGGTATGATGATCATTGAGATAGCTGAAGAATTTTATCAAAATGTCTCCGTAGAGCCAGATCATGGACTTCTGATTTCTGAAGCCATATTGATTGGGGTGAAGAATTGTGCGAAGAGAAGAAATGGTCAAGCCTTTGGTAGATCAGGCGTTCGAGGATTTTAGAGAAAAATGGTAGAAGTGAAATAGGGCGATAATTGGCCAAAATGAGTGCGGGTCGTCCTTCTTAAAAACTGGAATGACTTTAGAAAACTTCAGTTCAGCAGGGACAACACAGTAGAAGGAAAGATTAAAGGCATGGGCAAGTGGTTGACAGATGAAGGGGGGCAATTTGTTTAACTCAGAGGGACTAACATCATCACAACCAGACTCTTACCATTTCTGACTTGGAAGATAATATCAAGACTTATACGTTCGATACGTCCTTATATATATTTGGTCTATTATTTATTGACATTATAAATGCAATCTGATGTCCCCCCCCTCCTGTCTTGATATTCTTTATGGCTGAAGTAGGAGCTGCCAGCTTTGATTTGTGTTCGCTAGGCCATTATTCATGTACGGCAATCAGCACTGTGATCTGGACACCAATCAGAGGGATAGTTTTGCCCATTTACCCTAAAACTCATTTTCCCCATTTTTGAAAAGTGGCAGAAAATGGCATGTAGGGATGTAAGGATATAAGCAGGCCCGTAGCCAGGAATTTAGGTGTGTGTGATATGGGTGGGGGGGGGGGGGGGGGATGCGGACGGTGGGTGCGCTTTGCCAGCAGTGGATATTTGGTTACAGCCGGGGGGGGGAGGTGGGGGGGTTGTGGGGGGGGTTTATAGGGAAAATGAAATCATCGACGCGCTTCATAAAACAATATTAATACCACAGTAATTGGCGTAATGCAATACTACTAAGCCTGCTTATTCATTATATACCATGCAGAAAACCAGACAACAACAAAATTTAGGCCCAGCGACGAAACTTTAACATCACAAAGCGGACCTTCAAAATGACAAAGCGGACCTGTCAAACCCATCATAAAGCTGACCTTTGTTTTTGGGGGGGGGGGGTGCGTCGCACCCCCGCACCCCCCCCCCCCCCCCCGGCTACGGCCCTGGTTATAAGTCTTTAAAATCTGCATGAGCTAGTTCAAGCGGATGGTTGAAAGGCAAAACTACGCTCAGGTATTAGAAGGTTATGTCCACTGACTTTTCAGAGTCATCCGGTTGGCGGCACACCAGAGTATTGGAGGAAGGGAGGAAGGGAAGTTTGATGAGTGGGGGTCGATGTACGATATGTGAAGTAAACTCTTTGATGAATTCAGTCCCGGGATTCAGTCTAAGCGATTTCCTGAGGATGGCGCATCAATTTTCTAACAATCGGTTTTGCATTACAAATGCTTGTATACATATTAATCATTGAGTAACATAGCAAAGCTCAAATCGATGTCTTCATAATAGAAAATCACAACTTGTAATAAAATTTGGATCCAAGGGTTGTTTACACATAATCCTATGGTACTGTTATATATACATAAATGTTTACTAAATCAAAAACGAAATTCCGATTCATATTTCAGTTGGAATCAGCCTTTAGGTTACTATCTTTGTTCTAGTTGATACTTTTAATAATATACAAAAAAAATATATTTCGAAACATTTGAGTCGTCATCGACGTATATCAAACAAATATCAGAAGAAGATTGTAGAAAATAAAATATTTTCTTAATTTAAAAAAAAAATAATCCATATTCGTCCGCCGCGAGAGGGATACATGAACTGCCCATAGCGCAGCCATGATGCTGAAGATAAAAAAGTCACTGAAAACACACGAAGTGCTAAGGCAAAAGCTAAATAAAGCAAGCAATTGCTCAGGATCAAGATTTTCTGCCTTAACCTCTTTCAATAAATCACCAATTATTTGTGTTTAAACTGCTAGCTGGGATGGAAATGAAGAGGGTTGAAACCTCAACAGAGACAATTGACTCATCGACTTCCAGTTCTGATGGTCTGAAGAAAGTCTTAGGTATTAGTAAGCGAGCGCGAAGCGAAGCTCTTATATAGACTAACGCGTATACACGTATTGAAAATCTATAGTCTGACAGGTTTAAAAAATACCGACCCTTATTTGATCCCCCTTTTCGTTCTTACCATTAACTCCTACGGAGATAAAAATCGACGGGAACCGGACAAAAATAATGTAATTTAATTTGTAGTCCGATATTCAACAAGGAATTTATTTTAATTCTCCATTCTGTTGGATATCTTGTTTTCTCGCAAATTTATTTTTTATGTACTTGTTTTCTAACATTAAACCTATGATAATGTTGTAAGATTATGCTTGGAATAATTAAACAATACGATAAATAAATATGTTTAAATAAAAATTCACCATACATAATTTCTTCAGGGGAGGGCGGCCAAGAAATCCTAATTTTAGACGTTGCCATTGGTTTAACACGTAAAAGCGAGATCTTGACGAAAATTCTGATTTTTTTATATGTTGTCAGGGCTGGTTGGATTACGGTAAAACAAACATTTTTTGACCAAAGCTGTCATACTATTCGGCTAGGAAGTAGAAAGAATAAATACGACTTAAACCAGGGGGCCGGACACGATCTGCTGGATTTGGGATTTTATGGAATTCTTGCGTGCATTTTGACAAATATGACAATGAAAGTGTATCTGAGCGCTCGCTTCTAAGGTTCTACCTGCATCATATTATTGTTATGTTCCATTCCGCTGATAGGAGGGAGATTATGCCAGTGATCCATTAGCGAGGTCATAGGACACTGATTCAGTGCTGGAATAATAGGTCTAAGAGGTATAATTTTTAAACACTAATTTTTTCGCTCACATGGAATATCATAATGCAGCACCACTATCTGCAGAGCTCTGCTGATAACTCTGGTCAAGCCAGCGAAAAGCTTTCAGGTGAGCGTAAAAATATATACTGTTTAAGTTTAAGGGGCATTTCGTGATCCACAGCCTCGTCCCCCCAACTTTCATATCATCTGAACGGTTGGCCCGGGTATAGCATTGTGTACCTAATCTTACGTGCAAATTCGATCTACTGTGGAAGAAATTCGTAATTTTGTATATACGTAAACGGACAGAAATTACAACACGGTGGCCTATGAGGCACAGTGATACAAATATTTGCTCATAACATTAAAACGCGCCGTCAGAATCAACTGGAATTTTGGAAATAAGCTTTTCTCGAGGATATCTGATGAACCATAAACAAAATGAAGGTCCTAGGATCAAGAAATGCACCTTTACAGCTATCTTCAACAGATTGAGAACCAGAACTGGCCGATCTAAGGTTTCCTTGCAAAAGTGGGGCTACCTGGAAGCAGATCAGGACACTACTTGTGGTTGTGGAACAGCACCACAGACATTGGAACATCTCTTGGTCTGCCCACTGCTGGAGCAACAATGCACAAACAAGGACCTTGCGGAATCAATGAAGCAGCCAGATGTTGTACCCGTCTCTGGCTGGATCATATTTGAGAACCACAGTGTTTGGACACGATAAGAAGAAGCTATCTTCTACAGATATAAGTATCTACTCGTATATGGAACTCTTTTGCTCGATCGATCCATGAGGAAAAGAATTCCACTTAAATAATTTTTAGCGACATTAATCTCCCGAATTTATCTACAGAATACACGTACGGTCATCATTAGGCCCCTTAAAATAAACCTTTAGTTTCTCGTAGCAGTGGCCCTCTGAAAAGTGAGGAGGGAGGGCGGTTTTTATTTTTATTTTTTACTAAACGACGCTAATATACGACTGTTTTCACCGAAAATTAATATTACCACCATTTTTCAGCTGCACATATCAGAAAATGGCGAGGCTTTTTTTATTTTGTTTTACAAGGAGCAGACCCCTAGACGTATTTAAAATCACATGAAAGAAAATTGCAAAATAAAAAAGTTTGACCTTATCTCAAAAAAGTGAGGAGAGAGAGCTACGAGAATCTGATATTTTTTAATGCGGTCTTAAATACCGAAAAACACCCGCCATATCTTTCTGGGAGGGTCTGATGAAGCCGTTGTAATCGTGAAAACAGAACTCTCTTGATTGCAGGTTGCATGCTGTGGAGAGTTGTGGAGAGTTATAGTTTGTAATGACTTAAATCTTTAATTTTATTTTGTTTTATATCTTGTTTTATACACCGCCTTTCGGTCGAGTGCAGCTGTTGTAATAGTGTCATTCCAAATAAATAAAAATATGGAACAATGACCTAGGAATGTTGAAGAATCAATCAACTACAGTCTGATTAATAATTTGTTGGACAGAATCGAACACACGCGAGCGTGGACTGCGTGAGCCAGGAGGAACATCACACCTCGTTTCGCGACGCGTAATTGGTCGAAGAATGCGCCGAACCTCCGCGTAGCTTGTTGCGCTTACAAGAGGTGTGAGTATATCTCCTGTCCAAGTAATTTTTAATCCCACTGTAGAGAGTGCCAGCCTGGTTGGTTTTAAACATGACTACACAACCAGCTTCTTCATGGGAGTACCTTCATGGGCCATAAATGTGGGGAGTAATCTCCACCTAGGTACACACGCAGTTCCTTAACCACTAGTCACCCCATGCGAGAGTACCTACGTGGGTACTCCCATGCAAATGAGCTTTGAGCTCTGTGTGATTTTTAAAAAATTTTTATCTATTATTTAACATTTGGTCACCTGTATTATATATTTTTACACAAAATGTCATATATATATGTTTTTTGTTGATGCTGAACTCAAATATAAATGCTCCTAAACAACAGAGGTACTCCACTACTGCTGGCCTACAGAGTACACAATAGGATGGGTACTGTTAAGAAAACACAGCTGTTATGCACCAAGTGGCTTGTGTACTTCACAAGTATATAGTTGTAGGTAATGCATCAATAATGCATCAAGAGGGTACCCTTGGAGTAGAGCTAAGAGTACACATGGAGTAGCCGCGAGTAAGGACCTGACTGTGTAGATTAGATGATTATGATTATTAGTGTTATTCATTTCAGAGTGCCCCTGGTTCAACCGTGATAGTGAGACAAACTCAAAGCCAGCCAAATGATTACCTAGCTTTTGCCATTATCGTTACCGTTTGCTGCTGTTTGCCGCTTGGAATAGTAGCCATCGTCAAGTCAATGGACGTAAGTTGTGTAGACATACTACATGTAGCGAGGCCACCTCCAGTTATGGGCACTTGCTTATCAAAATTTCTTTTAGTTTGCAATGGTATTCATTGTATTCAACCGAATCTTCTCTTTCAAGCTTACCCGGCTGGTACTTCTGAAAAATGACGTGACCTTACGGCGGTCCGGAAAGTGTGTAGTCTGTGTCACAGCCTGCGAAAAATATTATCTAAATTAGTACTGCGCGAGAGATTAACGTTATCAGTCCGTCATAGCGAATGCATGCAAATGAAACCAAAGCTCAAATATCTCCGGAAAACGAAGGGGTTCTATGGAGAATTTTGCATCAGAGGTTCCGTTACTATGTTTTGTTTTGGATATGTATCGTAATTGGGTCTGAACCTATAGAACCTAACGAGAAAATTGAACGTTTTTGTCGGGTACTTCGGTGCTCGCAAACACGGAAAAGTGAACACGCAATCGCTACGGGCCGCATCCCTTTTTCCCGCAATGCATTTCGGTATTATTCCAGTCTTGAGAATTTTCAAACGCTGACGCCAACTTTTTTTTTCAATTTTAGAAACAGGATATACGTACTTACCGGGCCGCCGTAACGTGACCTGACATAGTTGGTTTTATAAATGTTTTTAAGATTGTTCTCCATTTTTTACCTAAAAATGTTAATTCTTAAAATACCTGTAGCTTTTACAAAAGTAAATAGAGTAAATCCTTTATATTTACTGTAGATAATATTTTCTCTGAGTACATTCAAGATTAGTGAATATAAATGTCATCTAGTCTTTAAGATAAGGAATTTGAAGGGAAGTAGTTTTTTTGGTCATTTTGACGGAGACAAAAGAACTATCAATGTCAAGCCAGATGTAACGATTAAAAAGTTAATGACGGTGTGAAAGCAACTATAGTCCGGCGGGAGCCATAGTCCGGGCTCCCTAGACGATAACGGAATAAAGCGTGAAACTAATGACTAAAGAGTCCAATGAATTGAGTGCCCTATTCCTTACCGTTGTAGCCCGGACTATGAGTACGCCGGACTATAATTACATCTACACCGGCATTCAAGTGTGACCTAGTTTTGATCTACGGCCTCTTGGAAATGATAGAGTATATCACTATAAAATGCATGTTTTTGTAAATTTTCTTTTGCGCGCCTGGTATATTATATTGCGTATACGCACACGGCATCCGAGCGGTTGACACCAGACTGTGTGGGTTTGGTGAGGGCGGAACCCACCGATCCACTGGAGTATAGCAGACGTATAAAAGGCACTTTGATAGCAGGAGGATACTTTAATTTTGAGTTTCACTTGGCTACACTTGGCTTACATGGCTACAACTCTGGATTGGCAAACCTGGTATCGGTAGAAGTTACGTAACAACCTGGCATCGGTAGAAGTTATGCAACCTGACATCGTTAGAAGTTATGGGGAATTTTCAATATTCACGTGTGAAGACTGGTGTGAAAGTAATCCGGACTCCATGAAACTAATGTTGCGTGAAGAGTCAACTGAATCGATTGCCCTATTGTTCACCATTGTTCCCGGACTGTGAGCCCGGAGGACTATATCTCCTGCCACACCGGTCAAAACCAGATCGAGCCAGCGCGAATAATTGATATCATATCTCATTATATACAGAATGGCAACATGGGGAGATATTTATCAATGAAGTCCATTACGCTTACTCTACTACTACTGACAATAATTACGATAATAATTGCTATCATTATTATTATAAAACCTAGGGAATGATTCCAATCCCGTCACACAACCCCCTACCCAGCTTTTGACCGCCGGGCAAAAATCAAGCGGCAAAAAGAACCATGACGAAATTGGAACACACCCAAAACTTTCTATACACAGATATATGATATAATATCATAGTCTTGTTCTCAACATCAAATATATTTTCCTTTAAATGCCATCTGCCCAACGCCTATCATCCTCACACAGGCTCTCTAAATAAATCCAAAACCTATAGTTATACATACAATCAGTACAGCAAAATGTCTTAAGGTACTGATGTCTTTGGTGAAGTAGAAGCCTGTTCCGCCCTTGGAGGTCTCTAGTTGGTGCAATTAATCGTCGGTCCAAATTGAAGTCCCCTCGTCGGTTCGTGACAGTTATAGCGCCTGCGCCCATCTTCTTACGGCCTAGAAGTATAGGACTCCTCAGTCGAACGCTATTAGTATTAGGTAGTCACGTAGCCTCGAAGGGAGATCATTGGCCCATGCAGAAGTCACGGTTTGGAAAAGTGTCTGTGTGTTTGTCAATTCCTTCACCAAGGATATCACTCGGCCATATCCACGACACCATCTTCCATCAAGTCCTGAACCTTGTCCTCAATGCTTTCTGACACAATTTTCTCACTAATATCACCACCTGCGAGTACCTCTTGTTCTCCAGCCACAACTATTGCACCACTGGCATGGCATCACATTCTCGTAATATTTGCTGGCCGGAGCGATGGGTTCTGTCAGATCTCCTCTACTCTGAGGAGCTCTGTAGTGCCATAGCGCCATGGTACTAGCCCTTGGCCTAACAGTCGATCAGTGTGGACCAGGGTCATTCCACCAGGTTGGGCCAAACCATATTTTGCTATAGCCTAGGAATATAATTCAAATTTTATTTTAGATGCAAAGTATTTTCAGAAGTTACTTTTATGCAATTGATACGTATTTATAAGGTCTTTAACATGATACCAAACATACTGCCATTTACGCTTTATTTTTTCAGTTTTTTCGTAATTAAGATAGGAAGTGACTCAAAAAAAGAGGTTAAATTTGTGACAAAAAATCTGCTTCAGCCTCAAAACCACCTCCTACCGGGAAAATCTGCCTCGAAACCTGGAATATTCCCCCTCTGACATGTGACCCCTGGTACGCCCCTGTCAATACGATACTCTTGAAGGGGTGCACAGTTCACACACCGGCGAAGAATAGCACGAACATCAGCACTCATACCGTCCCAATAGCATCTCTCTCTCACACACTTGGTAGCGTTTTATCACGACCAAAGTGATGCAGGCTTTGATGCATGCAATTCTTCTAGCACACGTTCCTGCTCAACCCTGTATACTTTTCCCATTGCTTCACAAGCATGCCCTTCTTAACTGCAAGAACGTCCCATTGGCCCCATTAACTCTTTAGTTCTGTTGGCGGTCCCGATATCTCTTCCCACGGAGGCCGTTCCGCATCTTTCTCTTTCTTTTCCAGAATTAATGCCATCGTTTAGCTGAGCTAATCTTACTGCCTCAAATGAAATCTCCGGAACACCAAATACAATACAGATCCATTCCTCGTCTGGTTCTGGGTAGCTCCTACTCTTTCATTCACCCAATTTCCCTATCTTCCCAGATATCGCAAGCCAAGGCTCAAATCCGACCGCTTCCAGATCAGTTCTGTCGTCCATTTCCGCATCCTGGTTGTAGCTGAAGGTCAAAGTGTTTTAAATGAAACTGCTGAGGTCGCGACGACACTTCTATTAAATGTTAAGGTTACAAGTCAAGCAGGTCACGATATTATGAAGTTCTTGTAAATTCAACGGAATCTTGTAGTCTAGATCCCGATGCTTGTACCAAAAAAAGTAATCGAATGGGAAAATGTTATTTTAAGCTTAGTTTCTTAGAGGGCATACTCTTAGAAGTAGCTGGGAATTTTACCCCTGTAATTAGAAGATCATGCATAAACCAAATAATTTCACGGACAATTTACAAACAACCTGTGCACACAGAAAAATAATTATACAAGAATTTTACAAGTTATGTAAAAATTACACAAATTATCTAAGCATAAAACTCCATAATAATTGAAAAGGTTTACCTGAAGTAAATGTTTACTTAACTTTTTTAGGTGTATAGAATGCTTGTCAATTACCTACTTTTCTGCAAATTTACAGGATATTTTCTGGCAAATAACTTCCAGCATTTTACCGCATTTGAAATTAAAAAAGACCTAATTACTGCAACAAATAATGTTATTCTCTAGCTTATTTTCATTTTACACACAATTTTTGATTGTGACTGTGCTTAAATTCACAAATTGTTATTAGCTACGACGCGTCGTGCACGTCAAATACCCTTCAAACACAAACAAATGAGCCTTGTGCACAAATTATCGTAATTTTATACAATAACACTGTTTTAATGAGTTTAATCAGATCAGTTCAATAATTTGGTATATCCAAAACGCAATTAAAGTAATATAATGATACACTCAATGTCCTTACTGATCTCACAATAAGTCATTTCAGACGTGACGGCTTATGTCCACAAATTAAAAGAAGCGTTGCAGTCCAATGATGATTATGTCCTCACAGTGAAGACTCGAAAATGACAGCGTACAAGTTCATATAAAAACCCATGGGAATCTTCTGGTCTTGAAGATAATTTTGTCCAGCAGTTCAAGACGACGGGGTTTTCCCTCAACGACACTAACATTCTGCAATACAATAAGGCATTCTACCACCATCAGTCTGCCGCTAATGTCCACATTTAGGACTACAAACTGGAATCCTTTTTTGATTCCACAAACTGAAGCTCTTTTGGCTTAAAATATGACAGCAGATAGTTCAGCTTTAAAGCTCCTCTGGTATTCAATATATATTAAATCCTGGCACTATGTACTACACAGATCTACCATTATTGCAGATCGAAACTAGCTAGCTATAGCTATACTAGCTCCTGACTATTGGCCCTGAGTCTTTCTAATGAGCACTGTTTATCTCACAGCTAGATTTCCTAATATGTCTAATATTAATCATTACATCATCATCATGCATAAACATAGCCTATCTCTATCCAACTCACAAAAATGACATCATCTGCATTGCATCATCTTACATAAATGACATCATAGAAAACTACCCATTTTTGCAATCTTTTTTGATCATAAAGCATAAACAAGTTGACTCATTTTCTAAATCTTGGGTAATTCACCTCTTGCACAATATATCTAGTTGTAAACAACAGGTGCATGATCTCAACATAGCACTAATGGAATTGCATTTTCTATTTACCACAATAAACAAAGTATACTTTTCTCAAGTAAAATTGAGAAAATTGGCTGAAGAGAATAGCATTTGTGCTTTGGTTGTATCTCTGTATTGAAGTGTAACACTTCACATAACATATCCTAAAGATTTATTTGTGGAAATTTTACAATGTTCTGTTTTTGAAGGCAAATAGCCGTAAAAAGACCTGACAGGATAAGCAGAGAGAAGCGCCATCAATAGTTGTAACTAGGCTGATGAATTGTCATTTTGCGATATTGCGTGTACATAAGACTCAGTTTTCATGAGGTATTCATGCTTCCTCTAAAATTGCCATAACAAGCTTAAAACATGAAACAAACTCCAAATTGGAAGGGGGGTTGAGTTCTAAGTAGCAAACCCACAACTATAAATAATTCATACTACTTCAACATCTCACTTGAGATTTATATATATTCATGATATTATGCAACAGGCCTTTCATTTATGATCAGAGTTACTATAACCACTTCATGCTATAACAGAAGTGGTCATTTGGCTATGTTCAGATTCAGGGAAAATCTGTTTGACTATTACATAATACTAATTCTTGTGCAAAGTTTTGTTCATGAATAACAATACAAGTGAGTTCTGGTATACAGTGTACTTCGTTCTGGTAGAGTAAGCACAAAGCTATTATTCTTTGGAATATATCACTATGAGCTAATAATATCTCAATTCCTATGGCACAGTTGAATAGCTTTCATTCACCATTGTATTGAGCAAATGCACCCAATGTATGATTTATGATACCCAGAACATGCATGGTCAGCTGTTGTTAACATATGCCCATCCAAGGCTACTGAACTGAGCCCTTGGTAGATTAGCATGCCTTACCTCATAGTGTATTGGGGAAGGTCAAACATGCACTATCGATGGAGAAATTGTTTAAAATGAACCCTACCCCCCCCCCCCCCAAAAACAAAAAAAAAAAAAAAAAAAACCCCCCCCCCCCCCCCCCAAGAACGGGAAATCCACTTACAGGGCAGATAGATATTATCAATACACATCAGCATAATAAGTCTCTTTCCCGTTCTTGGGGGAAAGGGGTTGTATAATAACAATTCGATTTCCCATTGAAGCCTACACTTAAAATTCCTCTAAAAGTGCCATTTTCTTCAAAATATGAACATTTCGTTTCGTGTTTTTCAAAGTTCGGATCAGAAAACTTCACATGTGCAACAAGAGATTTTTACCCAAATATTGTGTCATAATAGTAATTTCATATTGACTAAACACTCAATAGATATCTTACTTTGTATTTGGCTAGAAAATGCCTTAAAAGAGAGAAAAAGGCAATTCTGATATGCTTGTATTTCAATATAAAACATATGCCGATTTTCGTATTTGCAAATTTGTTGTACCAAAGAAACATTTCTCAGCTTAATCCTTTCAGGTGGGGTTATTTTTGATGGTGCTATTTTTGGTGGTACTTGATGGTGCATATGTGCAAGTGTCAGGCTCTCATATCAAGTAGAAAACACAATAGACATATATCGGAACAAGCACTTTAAGTTAACTATTTTGTATTAAAACACTACAATTCTATGATCAAATTAGCCTTGACCAAGGTTGTCTACTAAGAACCGATAATCTTGCTATTTTTTTCACATTGTATTGCATATTGCCATCTATTCTCAAATGTTTTGAACATTGTGTTTACAGAGCTGGGAAACCAGTTTTTTAGAAATTGAAGGGGCTATGCCGTCTACAGACAGATTAACTAAATAAATGGATCCCAGTTCTGAAAACCACAAATACACACTTTTGTCATGCGCAGTGGGGGCGCTAGGCAGGGCAACCGCTTTGATTAAGTTGCTTTGTGGTTTCCCTGTATAAAACTCAGACCAAATAGTTGCAAACACGAGAACAAGCATGACAGATTAAACAAGGTGCTCTGCCTGAGTAACTGACTGAACTTGATAGTGGAACAGGCCAGGCGATATGGAGACATCAAATTAGGCGATTGATACAGTGAGACCTATCCCTGGCAAAGGCGTTTGTTTTTAAAGGTTTGGGATGGGGAACATGCTCCATTCTTCTCAGGATTTCTGCTATAATCTGTGGTATTACTTCTGTAAGGCATGTGTCCCAATGAATGCAGTTGGTAGAGCGCCTTCAACAAGGCTAAGACCAAATATCTAAGTATGTCATATACATAAAATGCCCATTGTTTCCAGTTTTGTTGATTTACCTACTAGATTGGATCATGAAAACAGGACAAAGAAGGAATTAGCCTAAGAATTCATCTCTACGAGCGGAGAAATTGTGTTTATTTGATAGATATTCCAATGTCAAATACAATTCCGTATTTTGGATTGGAGTTTTATTATATAAGCAGTTCTTACACAACCAAATCCTCCCTGGTCATATGAACGTTATGAATTTAGCGTAGTTTTGAGAGAGACACTCAAGCTCATTGGCATTTCTTTTTGTCTTGCAATAGGTACGCAGCAAGTTCATAGCTGGCGACATTGCTGGAGCTGAGGAAGCGTCCCGTTCATCCAAGTGTTGGGCTATTGCTGGCCTGGTTACAGGAATCGTTCTCTATCTCATTGGAGTTGTAATTATCATCATATATGTTGTTGTCGTGGTTTCGGTTGTCACCTCAGCTGTTGATATCATTTAGTAGTAATTAAAGTCATCATTTATGCTAAGTATATTTACATTGTGCTTAACAATAAATTGGTGACCAAAATACAACACAATGTAACAATAAAGAACACATTGCATCCAAAAATTTAAAATTGGATTTGAATTATTCAAAATTTACACCAACAGTTTTTTTATTGTCCGTTCCGTGGCGACGAGACAACTTCTAAAAACACTAACACGACACCTTTAACAAATTTCACAATATATATATATATATATATATATATATATACTGCATATTATAGTAGATTTCAAAATAAGTGAGACCTCATTAAAAGTTTTAGATCTGTCCATTCACCGTGAGGTAAGAGGAATTATTTTGTAACGTTGCCCATAAATGATTGTGACGATTTCCTGATGGCAGCGTAATAATAATTAGGCAACAGCGCAGGGCCGGGCCGGAATCTGGCGCTTTATAAATGTCCATTATTAGGTAAAAGAAGTTTATGATACTCATACAATATATAGTTATGTAGCTAGTAAATAAATTTTGACCTAAAATACATTATTTCACATCTAAGATGGATGTTTCAATTGAAGTATCAGGATGAAAACACCAGCATTTATTTCATTAAACGTTGTTATTTGAACATAACTTACTTTTGACACTGCAAAATATCATTCCTTATCACAGCATTGGAGAAATAATGTATTCTTATATCGACGCACACATAACACAATTAAGTTTTTATTTGGTCATCCAAAAATGGGCCAACCTTGTATTAAGAGATTAGCGGGAAACGGATTTGACCTCCCGCCCAACAATGGCATAAGCCCTTCAATCATCAACAGACCATTGTATAACTGAATGCATCAGTATCCAGTAAGCCGATTCTGTACAGGAACTTTGTACCATGGCCACAATGTTTTGTAATAGCAACAAAGGCCTAGTCTCTGCATGGCCGGGATTGAGCCCATATCAATGTCATACTCGTCCAAATATGCAAGGAGTCCCACGTAATTTGAAATCTACTATAGCAATGGAAAGCAATATCTTCCGACCAAATCAATACAAATATAATTTATTTCATTCAACTACATCTTTTTGGAAGCCTATACAGCAGATACTGGACTAGTTGCGATGCAGTAGCTTCAAGGTTTGGCTCTTAAGTTCAAAGTTATTATGTATATAGTGATGTGTCTACTCTACAAAACCTACCCTAATGGCTACCGTGTAGTTGATCACTAGGTGGAGAAAAGGTGGATATGGCGTGGACAGTACTGAAGAAGACACGCAACTACTTCGTATCTACTCCACAGTTTCTACGCCGCCCTTTTGATAGTTGACAGAATGAGCGCGCTATACATTTGGTCTCTGTTTAGCATTTTTTAAATCATTTTTGAGGAAAATACAAATCTGCTGCTACAATTTATATTTGTTTTTAATTTTTTTTTTAAATACTTAGGTCTCCAGGTAGAAAAAAGGATGAACATTTATTACTCTTTCCCTGGAGATGGCCAGCGCACGCAAGTGTTGAAAAAAAAACATGGCCGAAATCGAACCGGCAACCTCCGTATTACTAGCACGGCGCTCTTGCCAATTGAGCTAACAAGCCTGAGTTGGTAAAGGAGCGATAGATATCATCTATAGGTGTTAGGCCCAAAAGGTGTGCATCGTTTTCCTAGCGAATCAAACTTGTTAATTAGCCGGATAAAGCAAAAATTAGCCTCACAAAGTGATTGATACAAAATTAATTTTGTTTGTTCCATGTGAAGCTTATGGTGTGATCACGAATATAAGAGAGAAGGACCTACAACAAACTAGTTTCAAAGACCTTATCACGTTGCCGCCTTTTGTAAAATATATCTCTTCTTCCAATGGCCGAAACTATCATTTCCGAGCAAATTGAAGAAATTAATATTTTGTGGAAAATGTGCCGTGCCGCTTCAATGCTACATTTCTGATTATTTCAACTACGGATTAATCATTGAATGTATTTATACCGCTGTGCCAACAGATATGACGAATCCACACACCAATTACCTGTGGCAGAGCAAAGAACAAGATTTGGACCATTGTTTTTTTTTTTAGGATGCAAGAGTTTTCCTTATTGGCATAGCTTGGATCCTATACCTGGATTTAGTTGTAGGCTGAACTTGAAACCCTTTTCATTTTACAATCAGGCTTACTTGGATGGATAATTTTTGTGAACATTTACATTCTTTTGAACATCAATAAACAGTAAAGGAGATAATGGCTATTCATAGATCATTGTAAACAAAATACAGGGTCCTCTACTTTATCATGTTTCCAGTGCTATGCCCTGTATATCGTAATTCACGACTACTTGCTTAAAGAGACACTGGACATTTGAAAATAGTGCGCTCAGGATTTTCAAAATCGATATTTTTGCAATGGTCTGTTAAGGCTTTTATATTACCAAAAGCCCTTCACCTCGCGAAATGATTAAGACCAAATCCAGTTCCTGTATGGGTAAACAGAACGTTTATAATTTACGTCGCCGGCGACGCTAATATTAAGCAGACGACGGAAATGGCGTTTTTAACACAAGAACACTCACGCCGTATGCATATTTCCACGCATGCACACGGTTGAATGTTCTATAACTTTCGGTTTATATCAGTGAGTACGAGTGTCAAAATTATTCATGAATATACACATTGTTGATTAAGTATGGAAAACGTAACATGTTGGCCTACAAATTAACCTGGATGTCTTTATCCTCATATCAATGTCACTACGGTTTTTGGGGTTATGGTATTTTCATGTGAAAAATATCTCTGTTCTTCCAATGGCCTAGACTATCATTGAAGAAATTTATATTTTGTGAAAAGTGCCAGTGCCGCTTTTAAAGGAGAACCTGTATCAAGAATAAAAACTTACCCACAATATACGTGATAAAACAATTATTTAACACATATGGAGTGGTTTCATAGGTGAAAAACGGAATTAACGAATTATACTAACCAGAAAAATATTTGAAATTCGCGATAGGTATATGGGCTATGTATGTGTGTTAGCGAACGGGGACGGCACAGTAGCGTCATAATCTTCACACATGATGCTTCATAATGTGTTTTCCCTTTATGGCATGTAGGCGCAAAACGTGCCGACCGTATCACATAACACGTTATACCCCTAGCGAGATTTTTAAATAGCAAAATGGTAGACTAGATGGTTTTCATTCAATGTTAGGTAAATGATTCGTTTTCTATGAAAACCCTGATATGTGGTCAATCTATTATTTTTCTTTGATAGTGTATATTTCTAATATTATTCTTTTTACGGGTTTCCTTTATGTATATAAACCACAGGCAATGGATGAAAAAGGGGGTTCTTACAAAATTGGTCAATATATTTTTTAATCGATTCTTTCATTTTTAACATTGGAAGATATAAAATTTGTTTTATTACAACAACAACAAATCTATGATTCAGTGCTTTTATCAAGGTCAAGGTCACATGCATTCCTTGCACAATTTTTTTGTGATTCACGTAATCGGTATTGGCACATCACCAAAAGAGAAAAAAACGGGTTTTTGCCCGAAAACCCGGGGTTTTTTTTTCGTTGATAACTGTTTTTTTTATTAATACAATACTAAATTAAAAACCAAAAAGTAAGAACATTCAAAAAGTTACCCTTTCACACAATCAAAGAGGGCCTACTCGTAACAATCACCCATCACAACACACATGAAACAGAGTGTCAAAGCACGAGAAAGAGATTGAAAACCAATGGGGCTAAGTTACATATTGTAGCAGATTATAGAGATGGATATCACACTGAGAAATTATGAGCGAAAATATAAGACTTTGAACCAGTTTTACATATCATTAAATTAACATTAATATCTGGGGGGACTTCCATACATAAGGCACCCACTTTGTGACATGGCCTTTTTTTGGCCCTAAAATCAGTTATATCTTTTTGTGAAAATAATATAGAAATGGTTCTTATGGAAAAGCCCCTTCAAAATGGGGATAAAAACAAATCGAACTAAAATTAGAGCAGAAAAGCAATCACATATTGGAAAAAGAGGGGCAAAAAAACAACAAATTAAAAAAACATTCAAAATGCAAAATTCCCATTTTTTTTTTTTTTTTAATATTAAATGTTATTTTATGTTTATCTCAGAAAGAGTGGTGTAATATAATGTAAGTCAGTAATCCATTCAGATAATAACTAAATGCTTTTTTAGAAATTAATGCCAGGAAAAAATTATTTTTTCAAGGTTCCTCGGTAAGTGGGGACACCAAATGTTTATTATTCCTATTTTTTCAAAGTGCAGTGGTCACTTTTTATTAATGTATGTATGTATAGAAACCACAAATAAGACATAAATTAAGTAAATGTTTTAGCCAATAACATATTGATTAGAAAATGGAAGTATTGTTATGTCACAATGTAATATTTTGGGGGACACCAAGGTCATCTGCAAATATAATATAATTTTTTTTGCTAATTTTTCTTTCTGAACATTAAAATCTATGTAAAGGCTATCAGAAAAAAATTCTTTGGAAGGGTAATATGGATTCTGCACTAAAAAGTCAGTGTTCCCTATGTAAGCGATTTTTAAGATTCACTTACGCATATCATCTTTTGAATGATTTCTGATTTTTAATTTTCCAAATAAGTTTGTTATCTATCATTTATGACCTTGTACAAACTTTTTACCCCAATTCAAGGCTGTGGTCTAACATATAAACAATGAATTAAAAATGTCACAAATATTTGCCTAAAAAGTGGTAATTTTACTTTTTCTTCCCTCAAATTTTATGTATTCCTTTGCTGTGGAAAATTAAATTTTATTTCTATCATTGCAAGTCAACAGGGAAAAAAAAAAAAAAAAAAAAATTTCAATGTTCCCCGGGTAAGTGGGGACACCAAATGTTTATTCTCTATTTTTTCAAAGTGCAGTGGTCACTTTTTATTAATGTATGTATGTATAGAAACCACAAATAAGACATAAATTAAGTAAATTTTTCTGAACATTAAAATCTATGTAAAGGCTATCAGAAAAAAATTCTTTGGAAGGGTAATATGGATTCTACACTAAAAAGTCAGTGTTCCCTATGTAAGCGATTTTTAAGATTCACTTACGCATATCTTTTGAATGATTTCTGATTTTTAATTTTCCAAATAAGTTTGTTATCTATCATTTATGACCTTGTACAAACTTTTTACCCCAATTCAAGGCTGTGGTCTAACATATAAACAATGATTTAAAAATGTCACAAATATTTGCCTAAAAAGTGGTAATTTTACTTTTTCTTCCCTCAAATTTTATGTATTCCTTTGCTGTGGAAAATTAAATTTTATTTCTATCATTGCAAGTCAACAGGGAAAGTAGTATCTTAGACAAAGTAGACATCAGGCTTGTACTTTAAATGGTCTAATGAAGTTACCGAAGGCGGTATTTTGCTAACGAATCCTTTTTTATGGAAACACCCATCTATAAACTACGCTTTTAGCAATTCACATTTTAGAAGGGATTTAAATTGGTTTAATGTTTTGGTATCTTTCATATGGCTTGGTAAATCGTTACAAACTTCCGAGTGTAGAAATTGTTCTTATATTATGCATTGGAATTTTGAAGTCATCTTTTCCCGATGAAAATTTTTCAAAAGATGATGGCAGCATTATTCTTATATTTAAGCATGAAAATAGTGTAACGAAGTTGGGTCTAGGCTTAGCTAGGCACCTGTTGTTTTCATAATTGAAGTGGTAGCATACTGAAGTTGAAGAGTACTCACGATTCATTTTTTTTTATTACATGATGGTATGATTAATCCATGGAAAACATCTCAGGTATTATTTTTGTGCTTGCTTTAGTCTGGTTTGAGTGTCATTTCTTGTTTTTTTCATCCATGTCATTTACCAATTTTTAGCCGCACCAATGGCGATCCAAATTCAGCAGGGATGCAGAATTAAGTCTTTTTGCATAGAGCAAAGATACCTGCAGAGTTCATCTGGGGCGTAATTTCGCAGGGAGGGTATTTTTCACATTTCGGGGATGGTTTTTGCAAGTCTAGGAGGTGATTTCTTCCTTCAAATTTAGGATTTATTTCACTCGTAAAAGAGACATCAAACCAGTTCGCACTCGGACATTGTTATTTTCTAAGTCCCCATTTTTAGGCCTTTATTTTCATCTTTCTCAGTCATTCATACACAAGAAATCCCCTTAGAGATATTTTTACATCGTATTATTGTTTTAATGCACTGAAAATATGAGTTTCCATGGATTTTTCAGGATTTTCTCATAAAGGTTTATTTTATTTTG
>JAMKCH010009989.1:0-65450 GCA_023653785.1 Ophioderma brevispina
TCTAAAGCTCTCTTGTAGTCTTTGACTTTAACAACAGGGGTACCGTCATCAGCGATATCATCGGTGAGCGGATGTTCTACGTATTTCACTTGGAACGGGGTTTTGTGATCAGTGGTCTTAATGAGATCTACCCATTCCGACGGCCTAGTGACCCTGTCAACAGTCTTCTTGCGTTGCTCAATCCTTCCAAAATCTCTGTCACACGGCATGCGGCTATGACCTGGAATGGGGTAATAGAGATGAACGGTGTGAAGACGGGTATTGAAGTAGGCTACAAGGTATCTGTTCTTATTTTGTGAAAAGCAGTTATCCACAAATACATGAAGTGTGGTCGCAGACTTTGGGAGTGAGGTAACATAATAATTGTAAGGGCAAGAAATAACCTCATTTGGGCCTTTACCAGCATAATGCTCTGAATACAAGTACATTGTTGCATCATTGTCCACCATATTGTGTATTGCAAAGTTATGAATCCATAACTGTCTCTTGTAGTATTCCTGTCCTATTCCTGTGAGTGGTAGTGGCAAGTTTTTTCTGGAAGTCCATACAAAGAACTGCCTGAGTTTCATCGTCCTTAGCTGTCTGTGATACTGTCCTCATTTGAACATTGAATTAATCAGCCTTTCTGATGTGAAGTTCATGCTGCACCTTAAGTTCATTAAAGTTCTGAGTATCAGATGCTGCCTGGGCAGCCTTCATCTTTGCATTGAACAACTCACATTTGTCACATATATCACTTCATGGGTATCCAAAAGCGATGTTAAATTCGTGGTTGAATATATCTTGGTAAACCCAATGCTTAACAATCTTCTCATTCAAGTCTGGGTTCTCCTGCAGAAAAAGGTGATACATTCGCGATATATTATTAAGTGAAGCATCCAGGTACTTTCTAGTTGTTTGCTTTGATCTGCTGTAATGTGATTCACGGGCAGGAAATGAAGAGATGTGGGCACGGATTCGATCTCTTATAGTGTCATCCAGTTTGCGGTGGTTGTTGTGCTTCCCCCGTTGATCTTTGATGTCAATGTCAACTTTCTGAACTTTCCTCTTTAGGCTGCCTTCTTTTAAACCATGAAAGGCACAGAAGGCCTTCTTGCTCACTATGACAGTCTTTGAATCATCAGTTACTTTGTAGACGAAGCTCTTGGCCTTTCTGTCATGGTCATTCTCATGATTTTCACGGCGTCTCATGTTGTCTTCTACCCTTCAACAATCGATGTGATGCAACCACGCAAAAAAGGTTCTGTTTCTCATGGGTTTGCAAGTGGTTGAAACGGTCAAAGATAAGGGCAACGCTCTTTCTGGATTGAATTTCTGCTACAGTTACAGCGACACCAGCGACACTCAATGACTCTGTTGCCGACGGGGGACCTCTTGACCATATGAGGCTTGTGATGATTCACGCTATAAAATTAAAGGAAAAACAATGAAGGTACATTAATCAAAAGATTATTGCTGTTTTCGAACATATGGACCAAATAGAAAATAAGATATTGTAAGAAAGATAATTAAATAACAAGTAAATATATGAAATACAAGATCCCCCAGTACCAATAAAACAAAAAAAATAGATAATAATCACATGAAAACAAAATAAATGATAAATATAATATTAAATAAAATAGATAAATAGAAATTAAAAAATACAAGATTTATATAAAATAAATAAGAATATAAGGTAACAGAGGTCAGTGCCCTTTACAACAGTCGTACTCATGCGCGCTGTAAATTTCCGCTCGCGAGAATTGCTATGCATAGATGTACGCACAAACTTAGTAGCTAACATACCCACATGTCTTTGGCTGGGTGGTCCCCGTGTTCATGCTGATGTGCCCTAAATTACTCTTCACAGCCATGTACTAGATTCCGACATTCACAAAAATTGAGGGGGTAGACTTTTGCTATCCCTGCACTTTTTTTCGCTAGCGGGCGTTTTTCAAGATGGCTGCCAGATGCCATTTTAACCGCCATATAATGTCGTTTTTATAATAACGTTTTAGGAGAGCTCGTAAGAAATCGGGTTGTCAACAGGCAAAGATTGTTGTCGCCGTCTGTGGAAGGGCATTATTTAAATTTGCGTTCGATATTGTATTTCAATAGGTGCATTCCAATCGCCATCGGTTCGCATCAGGTATTGTATTGGGTTGCTAATGACGCATTGATTATCTTGGCAGCGTTCTGGCTCAGTGCTTGGTGTTTTATCACACTTGCATCTGTTTTCATCACATGCGGCCGTGTGGTCAGATTTTCCGAAAATTGGTTCTACTGGAATGTACTCGTTTATTCGGCAATTGATTCTCCATTTCGTGTGCCCAGCTACTGTTATAATGGTTTTGATACATCGTGCTACGCTTTGTATAAAAATCTAAATACCGAGTAGATCTGCTTCGGAACATTCGGTTGTTTGGATCATGTCATCAAAATTATGCAGTATCATTTTAGTCATTTTTCATTCCAACTAAAATGGCCTCGCGGATCAGGCGGATGGAGAACCAGTGTTACTGGAAACCTTCAATCAATGGAACTTGATTAGACGGGCCATATCACATCGCATGTGGCCGTAGATCAACCGGTTCAAGCACTCCAGTGTGTTAACAACGTATCTGTAAGTTTGTTGAACCCACCGGAATGTGTAAAGTTGTGCCATTAGCATTCAAAATGGCATCTCAGCCAAAAGCTTACCGTGAGGCGTATAGGGCAAGGACTGCGTCATGATCCACACCCGTTGGTTCAACGCAAGGGCAAGGACACTCCGTTAGCCAATGTACACAGTTTACGTTGCAAGGACAATAACCTATTGTCAATATTCGTCAACCTACAATACCTATAGCGATGCCTCAGCTAGTGCAAGTCATGCCATCATTGCAGGTAATTTGGTTGTCGGACTTAATGTAATGAACCAGTTGCCCATGTTACACTAATTCTGGCGGGGTTTGTGGGTCAACATTCTAAGTCAGGTTTTTCGAATATTGCCCCTAATCAATTATCACAGTCAACCAATGTTATCCCACTGTTTTGAGAGTCCCCGTTTATTCGTTGGTCTGGGAATAAAACAAACATATCAATGGCGACACCTTTTTTACAACTATTTCTGGTTTTTATTCCTTCCCTACATCCTGTGTAATTTGTCGAAATTTTGGCGGGTCAATTTTTTTTTCCCTAATATTCTGTTTCACACGTCTTTCCAGGGATAATTGACGTATTCAGGGCGCTTCGCAGTCATTTGATGCCTCTGTAGGCTATATGGCATGATTCCCGCATTGGATTTGTTCTGGTTTCTTCAGAGGTAGTAGCTCTTTGCATTCCCCTTACTTATATCATTTGTCATATTGTGTCGCCACGATTTCAAATATTACTCATAAATATAAAAGAAACAACTTGCACGGGGTCAAACATCTGTGTGTCAAATCTTTCATGTACATGATGTGAAGGGGATTAAGTTGTTTTTGGCTTCATGTTTAAGCATTAAAGATTCAGGGTCTGTGGTTTAAATTTGTAGTTGATGCGAGAGTCATTTATTTAAGGCGACAAGCCAAAAGGCACATTAATTCCATTTCAATGTGGCAGGAAATATTCGAGCCGTTAATCCTCTAAATCTTAATGTGGGGTAGTTTAATGAAATGTTTGTTGGCAATTTTATTTCATATGGTTATGTACAAATAAGGAACCATCGGAAACCAGAACGTTCATTTTAATACTGATTGACGTTTCAAATGAGTCGAATCAGGCCATCTTTCGTGGTTCCTGTGAAATTTTTTCATGATTTACTGGGTTTTCGTGGGCGTTATCATTATTAATAAATAAAAATTCCTTAAAGGAAGGGCGTGTCAAGTGGAATTATCCATTAAACTGTGCACACGAAATTCGTGGTGTCAAGCAAATGCAACATTCAACAATGGGTAAATAGTTGTCCAAAGTGCAGTCTCGTGTTTGTTATAATATTATTATTAATATCTGGTTTATTTAATCTCATATCCGTAGCCGATATGTTAACTTGCCAGAGTCATACACAAACCTGTTCAAACAACAACAATGCAACTTCGAGGCTACAGCTTAATCAGCAACTATGGTTGCAACCTCCAAACAAACTAACCACATAAAAACACACTATGAGTGGCAAGTGGATCTTTCATGGTTCCTTTGCCATAACAATGGAACCATGAAGTGAGGGGGTAATTCTGAGTTTATCCAGTATTACTTATGCAAATTAATTCCAGGATTTATTAGCCCCACTGAGATTTTAACCCGGTACTCTCTTGGGTACAAAGGCAAGCTCCCCTAACCAATTTGGTCCGCGCCATTCTCTGTTGAGTTATACATCCGTGGGCCACCATGAATGTTGCAGTTTTAGCAGTTATAATTATTCGCTTACCCTGACTTGATGCACAATTGTATTGGTTTGGTTTTTCCTATCAAATTTAGGCTGTCATATAGGGGTTCGTAGGCAGGTGATTTGGTGCAAACTTCAATCAATTACAGATTGGCATATCTAGCTTTGGTGTGTTTTTGTATACGAATCAAATGGGAAGAATTGCGGGTCCATTCACCGGTAACATGTTTGGATTGGCAAGGGATATGTGTACTGTCCATTAATAGTAATTTTGTTGTGCCATATCACACGGATAAGGCTAGTGGATATGGTGGCTATTATTCAGAAAATCAGCATTCAGATTATCACCAGTACCCCTGTTATTTTAGAGTTTATCGGGAGTCAAAATAATCGCCAATACTATATATATAAGCGCTTTCATTGGGCATCATGTTCCCCATGCCACTTTGTGAGTTTTTCTTCTTTTTTTTTTTTTTGGAAAAAATTTTTGGCTTCAATTCGATGATCGCCCTTTTGCATGTCAGCCATTCCACTTTTGCTCTCATTTCCATCGACATGGCAATGGATTGCTGGGTAATCACATTCATACCATGGCCTTGCTTATTTTTCAGATATTTTTAGAGTTTGGGTGCTCCATTGGCACCCAAATTAATATGTCCAACCTTATTTATCGCTTATGTAGGTCTCCTAATAGTCCCAATAATTGTATGATTTTACCCCACACAAGTGCAACAAAACATTTTTGGTGTTTAATAACTCTGGAATAGTCAAAAATATATATAAAAGTCTACCAAAATCAACTAGTGGAACATGTAGAAATAAGGGGCACGTTGTACATGGGTAAAAATTAGAATTGTTCGAATTGATTTAAATGATGTACCAATTTATATTGGGCTAACTCCTAAGGTTAAAAAACAGGTTAGTTTTGCCCTATCTACGCGGTATAGTTTTAGTACAATCGCTCATAACAGTCAAGGGGGCATCCCTGGGTAAAATTCATAATGGTCCGATTTCGATCGACTGGTTGTAAACTGTTATATTGAGTCCCACTGGATAAGTAAATGCAATAGATTCTTTGTTTGGAACTTTCTATATAAGAATTACAGAGCTATGACTAGTGACCTCCCATAGACCTGTAACCCCCAGTCACATTTTGCGTTCCAATATGCAACAAAATTATACAGATGGGTGGCCACCAGTATTTTCGGGGTCTGTACCATTAGACGAACAATTTGACACCATTTTTTATACTAACGGATAATCTGAAGAATTTTACCCCCCTTGTGACCTTGAACCTATTTTGCTCATAATATTGAACTACAACCTGCATATATGGCAAACTATACCTTTTGTTAATCCTGGAAGGTAACGAATATGTTGGCATACTTTTCGATTCGACGCGTTTTGATCCTTTTCATATTTGACCCCTGTATAACCTTACCCCCTTAAAAATATATTTTCCACTCCTTTGATTTTAGTAGACTTTTGATATGTGGTTTTTAAGGTTCCATACAATTCTGTTGGATTGTTCTGTTTGCAAGTAGTGTTGTGGTTATAGAAGGCAGCATTCATTCTCTTTTGACTGGCCGATAAGTGCATTTCCGGGTTTTCAAACTGTTTCTGTGCCATACGTAATATGTAGGGAATTAAAAGGTAAGTTGGTAAGTGCGCATAAAGCTATCAACCGGTTCTCTCTAGAGGATTGTCAATTGCTAACTGGTTCCTAATCATTCGTTGCGTGCCTCTACTTTCCGCAAGGACCAGTAAAGAGACTTTGATGATGGCTCTAAAGCTCTCTTGTAGTCTTTGACTTTAACAACAGGGGTACCGTCATCAGCGATATCATCGGTGAGCGGATGTTCTACGTATTTCACTTGGAACGCGGGTTTTTGGAATAGTGGTGGGGGGGGGGGGGGGGGGGGGGGTCTTAATGTATCTTTTACCCATTCCGACGGCCTAGTGACCCTGTCAACAGTCTGTCCCTTGCGGTGCTCATCCCTTTCCAAAAAATCTCTGTCACAGATAAAGACGGCATGGGTGCGGTCTCTGCCCGGCCCGGGGTTCTCCGTCGACTGCCCTGTGGCCGCCGGGTCGTTTTGGGTTTTTTTTGTGGTTGACCCGTCGGCTCCCCTGTCTCTGTATTCGTCTTTTGTGCAAAAGCCATTATTCACCACACAAATACATGGAATGTGGTCGCAGACTTTTGGGAGTGAGGCTACATAATATTGTAAGGGCAAGAATAACCCATTTGTGGGGGCCTTACCAGCATAAATTCTTCTGAATACAATTACAATGTTTCATCTTGTCCCACCATATTGTGTATTGCCAATTGTATCATCCATACTGTCTCTTATAGTATTCCTGTCCTATTCCTGTGATTGTAGTGGCATATGTTTTCTCTCTGGAAAGTCCATACAAAGAACTGCCTGAGTTTCATCGTCCTTAGCTGTCTGTGATACTGTCCCATTTGAACATTGAAATTAATCAAGCCTTTTCTGATGTGAAAGTTCATGCTGCCCTTAAGGTTCATTAAATGTCTGAGTATCAGATGCTGCCTGGGCAGGCCTTCATCTTTGGGCATTGAGACAACTCACATTTGTCAAATATATCACTTCATGGTATCCAAAAGCGATGTAAAGTTCGGGTTGAATATTCTTGGTAACCCCATGCTTAACAAATCTTCTCATTCAAGTCTGGGTTCGCCTGCAGAAAAAGGTTATACATTCGCATATAGTATTAAGTGAGAAGCATCCAGGTACTTCTAGTATGTTTGCTTTGAATCTGCTGTCCTTGATTCACGGGTCAGGAAATGAACGAGAGTGGGCAACGGATTCGATTCTTATGTGTCATCCAGTTGGGCGGTGGTTTGTTGTGGCTTTCCCCCGTTGATCGTTGATGTCAATGGTCAACTTCTTTCCTGACTTTCCTCTTTAGGGGCTGCCTTCTTTTAACCATAAAGGCACAGATGCCTGCTTGCTCACTAATAGAACAGTCTTTGAATCCTCATTTTTACTTTGTAGAAGAGCCTCTTGGCCTTCTGTCATGGTCCATTCTCATGATTTTCATTCACGGCGTCTATGTTGTCTTCTAACCATTCAATCGCATGCAACCACGCAAATAAATGTTCTGTTTTTTTCTCATGGTTGGTTTGCAAGTTTGGTTGAAACGGCAAAGAAAGGGCACGCCTTCTGGAGTGAATTTCTGCATAAAAAAGGTTTACAAGCGACAAAAACAAACCAGACCAAACAACCATCGACACTCCATGATCTGCTGGCCGAGCTGGGACCTCTTGACCAGTAATGAGGCTTGTGAATGATTCCCCTATAAAATTAAAGGAAAAACAGTGAAAGGTACATTACTCAAAATAATTATTGCTGGTTTTCAGAACATAGGACACAAATAAGAAAATAATATAATTGTAAGAAGATAAGTAAATAACTTAAATATATGAAATACAAGACAAAGATCATGTACAATAAAACAAAACAAATAATAGATCAGATCAATCACCAATGAAAACTAAAATTAAAATAAGCACGGCATCACAATACAATATCCCACTACACACCCAACATAACACCCCCCAACCTACCCCAACCCCCCCCCCCTCACCCTCCCACCTCCCCCCCCCACCCCCCCTTTCCCCCCTCTCCTCATTCCCCTCACCTCGCTCCCCCCCCTTCCTCCCTCCCCCGCTTGCTCTCACCCTCCCTTCCGCGCTCTCCGGTCCCCGCGGTCCGTGGCCTTTCGCCCCGTCCGTGCCTCCTGCGCGCGGTCCGCTTCCGCTCCGGCTTGCTCTCATAGCTGTACGCACAAACTTAGTACAACAACACACATATTCCGTTGGCTGGGTGAGTCCCCGTGTGCATGGGATGTACCCTAAGTTACTCTTCAAGCCTGTACGGACTATCAAGACATACAAAAAAAGTGAGGGTATACTTTGCTATCCCGGCATTTTTTTCGCTAGAGGGCGGTTTTCAAAATAGCCGCCAAGATGTCATTTCACGCCATATACTGTCGTTTTTTAATAATAAGCTTTTTATGAGAGCATCTGTAAGAAATATCGGGTTTGTAACAGCTTAAAGATTGTTGTCGCCGTCTGTGCAAGGGCGTATTTAAATTTTGCGGCGGGTGCGATATTGTTTTAATAGGTGCATTCAAAGCGCTAATCGGTTCGCTCATGGTATTGTATTTGGTTGCTAATTGACGCTTTGATTATCTTGGCAGCGTTCTGGCTCAGTGCTTGGTGTTTTATCACACTTGCATCTGTTTTTTTTTAAATATAAGAAATTTTTACAAGTCAGTTTTTTTCCGAAAATTGGTTCTACTTCTACTACTGGAATGTACTTGGTTTTTCGCGGATTGATCTTCTTCCATTTCGTGTGCCCCAGTACTGTTATATGTTTTTGATACATCGTGCTACGCTTTGGTATAATAATCTTAAATACCTAGTAGTTCCTGCTTCTGAACATTCGGTTGTTTGGATCAGGTCATCAAGAATTATGTGATGACAGTTTAGTCAGTTTTCATTCCAAATAAAATGCCTCGTCGATCAGGCGGATGGCGAACCAGTGTACTGGAACATTCAATCATGGAACATTATTTAGACTGGCCATATCACATCGCAATGGGCCGTAGATCAAGCCGTTTCAACAGCTTAGCTCCAGTAGTGTAAAACACCTTATCTGTAATTTTTTCGAACCCACCGTGGAATGTGAAAGTTGGTGGCCAGTAAGCAGTCAAAATGGCGCTCCTCAGCCCTAACTTACCCGTGAGTCGTCTAAGTGCCAAGGGAAAAAAAACTGCGTCAGATCACAACCTTTGGTTTCAACTTTCAAGGGCAAGGACAACCTCCGTTAGCCAATGTACAACAGTTTACGGTTGGCTAGGCCAATAACCTATGGTCAATCTTCGGCCAACCAACCCTATAGCGAAGCCTCAGCGAGTGCAAGTCATGCATCATTGCAAGGTAATTTGGGTTTCGGACTTAATGTAATGAACCATTGCCAATGGTTCACTAAATTCCTGGGCGTGGGTTTGTTGTCAAAATTCTAAGTCAGTTTTTTCGAATCTTTCAACCTAATCAATTATCATCAGTCATCCAATGGGTTTATCCCAACAGCTTTTGAGAGTCACGTTTATTACGACGTTGGTCTGGGAATAAAACAAACATATCAATGGGCGAACACACTTTTTACAACTTTTCTGGTTTTATATTCCATTACCTAAAACATCCTGGTAAATTGGGTCGTAAATTTTTTTGGCGGCAATTTTGTTTTTTTTTCCCTAATATTCTGTTTCACACGTCCTTTCCAGGGAGAATTGACGTAATGAGGGCGCTTCAGCATTAATTTCATGCCTTTGTAAAGGCCTATATGGCAATGACCTCCGCAATGGATTTTTGTCCTGGTTTTCTTCAAGGTATTACTCTGCATATCCCTACTTAATCATTTGTCAATATGTTTCGCCACTGATTAAATATTACTCTAAAATAAAAGAAACAACTTGCAAGGGTCCAACAGCTGTGTGTCAAATCTTCAAGTACAGGAATAGTTAAGGGATTAATAAGTTGTTTTTGCTGCACTGTGAAGCATTAATAAGAATTCAAGGTTTTCCCAGGTGGTTTGAATTTGGTATTTTGAGATGGGCGAGAGGTCCTTATTTTAAAAGGCGAACAAGCCAAAGGCAATTAATTCCATTTCCCAGTGTGGCAGGGAATATTCGTGCCGTTTATATCCTCTAAAAATCTACATGTGTGATAATTTATGAAAGGGTGTTGTGCAATTTATGTGCATAGGTTTTTCCTAAATAAGGACCATCGGAACCTGAACGTTCATTTTGAAATACTGATTGACGTTCAAATGATTAGAAATACAGGGCAATAATTTCGGTGGTTCCTGTGAAATTTTTTAAAATTTTATTGAAAATCCTACTTTTTGGTTTATCATTATTAATCAATAAAATTCCTTTAAAAGGGAAGGGCGTGTCAATTGAATTTTCCCTGAAAACTGGGCACCGAAAATTCCGTTGTGTCAAGCAAGCAAATGCCACATTTCAACAATGGGTAAATAGTTGTCCAAAGTGCAGTTATCGTGTTTTGTTATAATATTATTATTAATATCTGGTTTATTTTAACTCATATCGTATCCGATAGGTTTAAATTTTGCCAGATTCATACAACAAACTGTTCAAAGAGAAACATTCAACTTCGGTCCCCCCCCCCCGAGCTCAAGTTAATCAGCACTATGTGCACATCCCAAACCAACTAAAACCAAATACAACACACTATGAGTGGCAAGTGAGATCTTTTCAGGGTTCCTTTGCCCATAACAACTGAACCATGAAGTGGGGGTATCCTGAGTTTTCCCGTATTACTAATTCCATTAATCCATATTTATTAGCCCACTGAGATTTGAAACCGGACTCTTGGTACAAAGGCAGCTCGCCTAACCAATTTGTCCGCGCCATTCTCTGTTGTAGTTATAACCTCCACGTGGCCACCATGAATGGTGTCATTTTTTAGCAGTTATATTTATTTCTACCCTGACTTGACTGCCAACTGTGTATTGGTTTGGTTTTTCATCATATCAGTTTAGGATGGCTGGCATATAAGGGGTTCGTATGCAGGGGATTTGGTGCATTTCACTCAATTACAGATTGGCATTCATAAGCTTTGGTGTGTTGTATAAGAATCAAATTGGGACGAATTGCGGGTCCATTCCCGGGAAAAAGTGTTTGGATTGGCAGGTATGTGTACGTCCATTATAGTCATTTTTGTTGTTCCCTATCACACACGGATAAAGCTAGTGGATATGGTTGGCTATTATTCAGAAAATCAGCATTCAGGTTATAACCAGTACACCCGGACCCGGTTATTTAGAGTTATCGGGAGTCAAAATAAATCGCCCAGAACTATTAGATAAGGCGCTTTTCATTGGGCTCATGTGCCCCAGGCCACTTTGTGAGTTTTTTCTCTCTTCTTTTTTTGGATTGGGCTCAATTCGATGATCGCCCTTTTGCATGGTCAGAGCCATTCCACTGTTGGCTTCATTTCCATCGCCGCAATGGAATGCTGGGTAATCACATTCATACCAGCCTTGCTTATTTTTTTTCAAGATATTTTTAGAGTTTGGGTGCTCCATTGGCACGCGGACGTATTAATATGTCCAACCTCAATTTATCGCTTTATTAGTCTCCTAATAGTCCAATAATTGTATGATTTGACCCCAACACAAATTGTCACAACAGAAACACTTTTGTGTTAATATACTCTGGAATAGTCCAAAAATAATATTTCAAAGTCTATACCAATCAACCTAGGGGAACATGTAGAAATAAGGTGGCAACGTTTGTACAGGTGTAAAAAAAATTAGAATTGTTCGAATTTGATTTAAATTGATGTACCATTTATTGGGCCTACTCCTAAGGTGTGGTGTTAAAAAAAGGTATAGTTTTACCCTATCGTACGCCGTTATATTTTAAGTACATAGGCCTCATACAGTTAGTTCATCCTGGGGTAAAATTCTAAATGGTCCGATTTTGATCACTTGGTTGTTAAACTGTTAAATTTGTCCCACTGGATCAGTAGCATTAGATTCTTCTTTGTTTGAACTTTCTAATAAGAATTACAGAGCTATGACTGTGACCATCCCATAGACCCTGTAGCCCCCATTCACATGGTTTTGCGTTACCAATTAATGCAGACCACTCTTATAGATGGTGCAAACCATAGTATTTTTCCGGATTCTTCTGTAACCATTAGACGAACAATTTGACCCATTTTTTATAACGACGATCTATCTGAAAAATTTACCCCCATTGGTTGATCCTTGAACTATTTTGACTCATAACTATTGAACTACACAACCTGCAATTGGCAAACATACTTTTTTATCCGGGAACTGTAAGAACACGTTGGCATACTTTTTAACGCGTTTTGATACTTTTAATATTTTGACCCCTGTAATAAACCTTACTCACCTACACCCCCCTTAAAAATAATGTTCCACTCCTTTGATTTAGTAACTTTTGATATGTTGTTTTAAAGGTATTCCAATACAATTCTGTTGGAATTGATTCGTTGGGCATAGTAGTTGGGTTAATGCAGCCATTCATTCTATTTTGACTGGCCTATAATCATTCCGTGTTTTTCAAACTGTGTCTGTGCCTAAACGACTCATGTAGGGAAATTAAAGATCAGTTGGGTAAATGTTCGCATAAAGCTATCACCGTTCTCTAGAGGAATTGCCATTGCTAACTGGTTCCTTAATCATTAGTCTGCAGTGCAATCTCGCTAGCAGGCTTTCCTCTTCGGTGTTTGATGGCCCATTGGGCTCTTTAAATGAGAGGCTCCATGCAGAATTATACATTTTCTCTTTCTTATTTTTCAGAATTGAATATGATTGCAGCATCATCCGCCAGTCATAGGGCGCTCTCTTTGAACTCCCATCACAACTGAGGAGAACCCAGATGAAGAGCTAAAGGCGTCGTTGCAAGAACGCAACAAATGCCTGGGAAAAACTACAAACTCAGGTGAAAACAGTGATTAAATTACTGTGACTCTAACTTTGTTTAAGTTTAATTCTTGCCTGAGAGCAATGTGTTTGTCGTCTGAAGCGATGATGTTCTCTGCTGTTGACGGTGCTTTTTTATAATCCTTGGTGATGTTCTGTTTTCAGAGTTTTTGTTATAATTGGTTGGACTCAAGCTGTAGAAATTTGTAGTTTTATCCGCTGCCAAAATAGTTCCTTGCGTTGTCGTTTTTAATATTTGTTGAGTTATCCGTTGGGAATGGGAGTTTGGTTTTGGGAAGGTGTGTTTGTGTTTTGTTAAACTCAATGTTTTTGTAAATGTCCAACAGTCCATCCTCAAATTCTTTTAAAATTCAGGTAATGGTGTGGTGGAGCGTCGTAAGCTAAATCCATGTGTTTCTTTCTTCTCCGAGGGTATCAGAGGTTGAGGAAGAAGAGGTTCGCCATCTAATGTTCCTTATGAATTGCTTTCTCCTCTGTTTACTAATAGACATTTCAGATAACTTTCTCCCTGTGGAATTGGGGAATGTCTTTGTATATACCAAAGTTGACACTTTCAAATCTTTGGTCCATGTTGGCTTTAAAAGTGCTCAACATCAGAGATGGAGCAAATTGGTATCAAAGTGATGAAAAAACCATCAAAGGAACACAGTGCTCACCCTAAGGGAGCTATGTAATAAACAATTTTAAGACTTGAATACATTTGTTTTACAGTACTGTTTCGTGAGGGCCTGCAAACAGGACCCCTCACTCATCAGAAAAAATGCATAATACTAGTGTCAATAAGGTTACACAGTACAGAAGATGATTATTGATTATGTCAAAAGTCAAGTGGGTAATAATCCATGGCTGTGGATTATAAGCAATGAATCTATCTATTAGTTAAAGGTCAGCAGTAAGTGTTTTTCCTGTGTTGGATACAATGGTGGTTCATTCTTTGTTGAGTGAAGAGAGGTGGGTCTATAAATAATTAAAGAATTCTCTTCAAGGCACAGGTGCAAGTTTTACTTATTGTGAGTATGGTTAGCTCTGCTCCGTATTTTCCATGTGATAGAAGGTTGTAGATTCCTGTTCCTTAATTTCAAACGTATTCGCTCGGGTAGTTGCGTTACGATGTTCTTTATTTTTGAAGCTTGCAGGTGTGTCATTGAACCGGGTTTTGTAATTGTGTTTTCGGATGAGTCCGACATATGTTTCCTCAATATGGTTGTCATTGCGCTTTACTGTGGCTTGGTAGTGACGCGGCTGGTTAGACAGTTTCCATGAGTGGGCATTTTCGGCTTGCGTTGGCAGTTACAAGTTCTTATATGTGGTTGCGTTCCGCTTGGTTGAGAACACGTTTGTGTGTGATGATATGATTGTTTGACATTAGGCATACAGCTATAGCTTAATGTCACCTGTTCTGTTTAACAGTTTATGAGTTGGTGGCAAGGTGGGATAGGATTTGTCAAGAAGATGAAGAAGTTCTGCCAATGTGTTAGTTTTCACATTATCACTAGAAGGCGGGTGAACCATGTGATGGTTGTTTTACGAGCACGCGTGCGATTTCTCTTGGTTGTGGGTTCCACATTTTCGTATTTTAGATTGTATTTGTAGTCCACTTTTGTTGAGTGCATCTTGGTAGGCAGGTTTAGCGCGTTCAAACACAGTTTTGTTGTGATATTCGCGACAGTCGTTTGTTGATCCCCGCGAGATGTTTTTTTTTTTTTATTTATGATGAGGGGGGATGAGTACGGTCTCTATGAACATACAACTGGTGTGTTGTTAGCTGTTCATGAAGGGTTCATAAGTGCCGGAAACGTAGGTCAAGGGTACTATACCAAAAAGTCAACGTTTTTTTGTTGGCTTCTATGGTTATACGCAGGTTGTTGTCCGAGAATACTTGACATAGGTACTCTTATTCTCGCAAATACGCCCACAGGTAGCCTGAGAAAGCCACGCGCGCACACAAACACCCACACACACACCACCACACACACACACGCAGCTACACTACACTAACACACCCACACACACACACACACCACATCCCCACATACACACACCTATCCACACAATATTTTGGTTACTACAAAACGAAATGATTAAAAATCCTGGACAAAGAAAATAGGTTAGAGATAATGAAGTGTTTATGTATTATTATATTGAAATATATTATATATATATATATATATATATATACTATATATAATATATTATTATATATATAATCAAAGTGATGATAAAAAACCATCCAATGGGAAAAGTGCTCAACCCTAAGGGAGCTATGTAATAAACAATTTTAAGACTTGAATACATTTGTTTTACAGTACTGTTTCGTGAGGGCCTGCAAACACACCTCATCCTCAGAAAAACAACAACAATGCATATCTCGTGTCATATAAGGTTAAACACAGAAGATGGATTATTGATATGTCAAAGTAAAGTGGGTAGGGTAATTAAATCCATGGGCTGTGGAGTTATAACAATGGATCTAATTATTAGTAAGTTCAGCCGTAAAGTGTTTTTTCTGTGTTGCCTACACCTGGTGAGTTCATTTCTTGTGTTGAGTGAAGAGAGGGGTGTGGGGTCTTAAATAATAAAGAATTTCTCTTAAGGCACAGGTTTGAAAGTTTTACTTATTGTAGGAGTATGGTTTCGCTCTGCCTCAGTAGTAGTATTTTCCATGTGATAGAATGTTGTATATTCCTGTCCTTTAATTCCAAAAAGTAATTCGCTCAGCGGGTAGTTGCGTTTACGCTGTTCTTATTTCTGAAGCTTGTGATTTGTCCATTGAACCGGGTTTTGAATGTGTTTTCGGTTGTGAGTCCGACATATGTTTCCTCAAATTGGTTTGTCATTGCCGTTACGGTGGACTGGGGAGATGACGCTGCTGGTAGGACAGTTTCCATTGAAGTGGGCATTTTCGGTTGCGTTGGCAGTTACAGTTCTTATCTGTGGTTGCGTTTTCCGCTTGGTTGTGAACACGTTGGTTGTGTGATGATATGATTTGTTGGACATTAGGCATACAGCTATAGCTTAATTTCACGTGTTTAGGTTGTAACAGTTTATGGAGTTGGGGCCAGTGGGAAGGATTGTCAAGAAGATTGAAGAAAGGAATTTCTTGCCAATGGTAGTTTTCACTTATCACTTAAGGCGGGGTTGAACAAGGTGATGTTACGATCCGCGTGCGATTTCTCTTGGTTTTGGGTCACAACTTTCGTATTTAAGATTGTATTTGTATCCAATTTGTGGAGTGCATCTTGGTAGGCAGTTTAGCGCGTTCAACACAGTTTTTTGAGATATCGCGACAGTGTTGTTGTCCCCGCTGGATGTTTTTTTATGATTGAGGGTGGATGATTACTGTCTCTATGACAACAATGGTGTGTTGTTAGGCCCTTTCATGAAGGGTTCATAAGTGCCGGAACGTAGGTCAAGTGTAATATCCAAAAAGTCAACAGTTTTTTTGATTGGCTTCTATGGTTATAAGCATGTTTGTTGTCCGAGAACACTTGACATATATTCTTCTTTATGATTTCATTTGTCTAGGTGTGATCTTGAAGACAGCTAAACCATCATCTCGGTACAATCCGACCTTGAGTGAGGTGTGTGGTGTGACAGGAGATATAGTCCCACAATGAGCGCATGTTTCAGCCACCTCAAAGACCCCATGGGTGACGGTCAAAATCGGGGTTTCTCGTTTACACCATGGAGATCCATTATTATAAAGCATGGCTTTCTGGTTGTGAGTATGATTGTGTCGCTCATGGTCTGATATATCATCATACTTGGAGGCCATAATTCAAGGCTTGGTTTAACAGTCCTCTGATATGGAAGGATAGAGTCACATATCATCAAAGCATAGAAACGAATAATCCTTTCTTGTTTTTCAGGTTGTTATACCAAGATATCAGCGTCTGTATTTTTCCATGGTTAACTTGTAGCACTGATGTGATTTTGGAATTATCGTTCCAGTTTATTGGTTTGCTAATCTTCCCAATTTGTGATTTGCATGTGAAATAAGCCTACAGTTGGTTTGTGCTGGAAATTAGGCTTCTGGGCTTTTAGAGTGATGAAGGCCTTGCTTTTGGCGGTTTGTCAATGCGGTCGCTAAGATCTAAACTTTAGTAGCAATGTGTTTGTCCTTAACGATGATGTCTCTGCTGTTGACGGTTTGCTTTGTTATAATCATTGGTGAGGGTTATGTTCAAGAGTTGTTATATTGGTTGGACTCAAGTTGTAGAAATTGTTTTTTTTGTTTAGTTTTATCCGCTGCCACAATAAGTTCTGTCGTTTTACCTATTTGAGATCCTTGCGCATGGTTTTGGAAGGTGGGTTGGGTTGTTGTAAACTCAAATTTGACAATGTCCAAAAGTCATCCTCAAATTCTTTTAATTCAGGTATGTGTGGTTGGAGGACTTCGTAGGGCAAATCCATGTGTTTCTGTCTTCTCCGAATGGAATCAGGGTTGAGGAAGAAAGAAGAAGAAGATAAAAAAAATAAAAAAAATAAGAAATTTTTTTTTTTTTTTTTTTATTCGTTTAATAATGAGAAGTAGATATCTTCTCCTGTAGGAATTGGACTATGTTCTTTGGAGTAGCCAAAGTTGACACTTTCAAATCTTTGGTCCATGTCTCTGACTTTAACAGGCTCAACAAGCAGAGATGGAGCAAATGGTAATCAAAGTGATGATTTTAAACCATCCAATGGAAAGTGCTCCACCCTGAGGGAGCTATGTAATAAACAAGTTTAAGACTTGATTAAATTTGTTTTACATTTACTGTTTGTGCGGCTGCAAAAAGACCTCAATCCTCAGAAAAACAAAATGTTGCATAATACTAGTGTCATCTTAAGGTTACCACAGTACAGAAGATGATATTGATTATGTCAAAGTTCAGTGGGTAATAACTCCTGGCTGTGGATTATAACAATGGAATCTATCTATTAGTAACGTTCAGCAGTAAGTTTTTTTCCTGTGTTTGCAACACTTGGTGAGTTCATTCTTTTGTTGAGTGAGGAGAGGGTGGTCTATTAAATAATAAAGAATTCTTTCAGGTTCACAGTTGCAAGTTTACTTATTGTAGAGTATGGGTTAGCTCTGCTCAGTATTTTCCATGTGATTAGAATGTTGTATATTCCTGTCCTTTAATTTCCAAACGTATTCGCTCAGGTTAGTTGCGTTACGATGTTCTTTATTTTTTGAAGTAGTGTGTCCACATTGAACCAGGGTTTTGAATGTGTTTTCGGTGAGTCCGACCTATGTTTCCTCAAATGGTTGTCATTGCGATTTACTGTGGCTTGGTAGATGACGCTGCTGGTTAGACAGTTTCCATTGAATGGGCATTTTCGGTTGCGTTGGCAGTTACAATTCTTATTTGTGGTTGCGTTTTCCGATTGGTTGATGAACACGTTTGTTTGTGTGATGATTGATTTGTGGACATTAGGCATACAGTTATAGATTAATTTCACCGTGTTTCGGTTTAACAGTTTAGGAGTTGGTGGCCAGGTGGGAAGGATTTGTCAAGAAGATTGAAGAATTTCTTGCCAAGGTTTAGTTTCCCACATATCATATACGGCCGGGTTGAAACAGTGATGTTACGAGCCACGCGTGCGATTCTTATTGGTTTGGGGTTCACACCTTTTCGTATTTAAGATTGTATTTGTATCCACTTTGTTGAGTGCCATCTTGGTAGGCAGGGTATTAGCGCGTTCAAACAACAAGTTTTATTTGATGATATTCGCGACAGTCGTTTGTTGATCCCCGCTGGAATGTGTCTTTTTATGATTGAGGGTGGATGATGACTGTCTCTTATGAACATACAATGGGTGTGTTAGCTTTTATGAAGGGTTCATAAGTGCCGAAACGTAGGTCAAGTGTAATATCCAAAAAGTCAACAGTTTTTTTTGTGGCTTCTATGGTTATACGCAGGTTGTTGCGATCCAAGCACTAGACAAATGAAAAATAAGAAGATATGTCAAGTGTTCTCGGACCAACAACTGCGCTAACCATAGAAGCCAACAACAAACTGTTGACTTTTTGGAGATTCCCTGAACATACGTTCCGGCACTTATGAACTTAATGAAAGCTAACACACACCATGTTATTCATAGAGACAGTAAATCATCCATCAATCATAAAAAACATTCCAGCGGGGATCAACAAAGACGGTCGCGAAATATACAAATAAAACTGTGTTTGAACGCGCTAAACCTGCACCTACCAAGATGGCCCACTCAATCAAAAGATGGATACAAATACAATCTTAAATACGGAAAAGTGTGAACCCAAAACCACAGAAAAAAATCGCAGCGTGCTCGTAACATTCACATGGTTCAACCCCGCCTTATAGTGATAATGTGTGGAAAACTAACATGGCAAGAATTCTTCAATCTTCTTGACAAATTCTTCCCACCTGGCCAACCAAACTCCCATAAACTGTTAAACAGAAACACGTGAATTAAGCTATAGCTGTATGCCTAAGTCCCAACAAATCCTATCATCACACAACAAACGTGTTCTCAACCAAGCGGAAAACGCAACCACAAGATAAGAATTGTTAACTGACACGGCAACCGAAAATGCCCACTCAATGGAAAATGTCTAACCAGCAGCGTCATCTCCCAAGCCACAAGTAAAGCGCAATGACAACCAATTGAGGAACATATGTCGGACTCACCGAAACACAATTCAAAACCGGTTTCAATGGACACACCTCAAGCTTCAAAAGTAAAGAACATCGTAACGCAACTAACCTGAGCGAATACGTTTGGAAATTAAAGGACAGGAATATACAACATTCAATCACATGGAAAATACTGAGCAGAGCTAAACCATACTCTACAATAAGTAAAACTTGCAACCTGCGCCTTGAAGAGAAATCTTTATTATTTATTAGCATCTACATCACCTCTCTTCACTCACAAAATAACTTACTCACCAGTGTATGCAAACACAGGAAAAAACACTTACTGCTGAACTTTACTAATAGATAGATTCCATTGTTATAAATCCACACAGCCATGGGATTTATTTTACCCACTTCTTGACTTTTGACATAATCAATAATCATCTTCTGTACTTGTGGAACTTATATGACACTCGTATTTGCAGTTGTTCTGAGATGTGAGGTTCTGTTTGCAGGGGCCCTCACGAAACAAGTACTGTAAAAACAAATGTAATCAAGTCTTAAAAAATGTTTATTATATATAATATATATATATATAATATATATATATATATCGATATATATATATCTATATATATATATATATATATATATATATATATATATATATCATAATATGTCGAGGTACTGCGTTAGCACTGGTTTATATAGGTATCAAATTGGTACAGGGTTATATAGCAGTGCACAAATATAGTATAAAATAATAAACACAGACGCTTCGGGTCTAAACCCTTCAACGGTGTAATAGCAACGTGCTATTACACCGTTGAAGGGTTTAGACCCGAAGCGTTGTGTTTATTATTTTCTACTCTATTTGTGCCCTGCTACATCATAACCATGTACCAATTTGAGAACCTATATATATATATATAATATATATATATATATATAATATATATATATACAGTGTATTTTCAGGTGACTATCTTGGACTTAAAAGTGCTCAAACCCATTACAGGAGAGCTTAATGAAAAAATTTCAAAGTAAAAGACGGATCGGATACCCTATGAATCGTAAGGGAGGTATTCGTGAAACTCTGAGTAACGGTTGCCTTTCCAGAGTCTATGACTTATATATATATATATCTATATATATATATAATATATTTCAAACACGAGTTGAGACTTTAAGTAAACAAGTGGACACGTTATTCGTTTTTCATCGCAATAACTTTTAAAAATAAAATAGAACAATACTGTATATGTGTCCATGGTTGCTAACTTTGGAGCGTATTTTTCTATCAGGCAGGATGATTGTGAAATGACCCCACGACGTGATTGTCTGTTATTGTCTGCGCTCAAGTGCTGAAGAATCTTGTCTGTACCGACATACGCAGTGGTAAATCAAGTTCAAAGTCAGAATACTCTTTTCTAGATAACGACCCTAAGAGTGTCTATTAATGCAGGATTGCGTTGACGGGTAAAACCTTTCTATCTGATAAGGTTGGAACAGCCATCATAATCTCTTTTTTCGTTTTAATTCGGCAATCATTTCCAGATAGTTGCCGGTCAAGGTGTCTATCCAGTACTGTAGAATGCATTAATAACTTCTTTAAAATAAGTCATTAAGAAAAAGAGAAAGAAACAAGGGCGAGAATACATGAGAGACAGTGCTAAATTAGAAGAGTGAAAGCACGAGATTGGACACGACGGAGAGGCATAGCAAAGAGAGAAGGCCGACAGAACGATTAGAGTACATTTGAAAGAGCGAAAGACAGTAAGCAGGCAGAAAGAGGGAGATTATGGACGACAAACTTTAAAATAACCATATTAAAACAAAAACATTAAAAATCACACCTGCTTACAACCCACGACCACATACAGCAAACAACACACACAATCGCACACACAATCGTGCGCCACACACGCATGCACACACACACCTACACACAGCACGCACACTCGCACGCGAGCACACACACACACACAATCGCACTCGCACTGATACACCACACTGCACTGGTGTACACAGTATTGATTACAAAAAAGGAAAGAAATCTGATAAAATACCTTACATATATGGATTGTTCCAACGAATATTTTGTAAACTCGAGTTGACATCCTTTTAACAAAAAAAAAATCATGTGAATTAGGTCCCAACGTCAAGAACAGTGACGTATTCAGCAAAACAGGACATCTCAAACTTTGAAGTATACTCAATTGACAAACAAGAGGTAGCCAAAATCGAACATACAAACACTACAAGAGAAGAGCAATACCTTGTGCAAATATATCAATTCCGATATTGAATTTTAGGCCATCGAATTCGAAGAAAACAAACAAGAGTGTTGTATACTCAGACAGCCGGCCAGGAAAATAAACACCTTTCTCAAAAACGTACACCTAAGGAAGATTTTGGCAATGTCTATGTCACTTCAGCGACTGTTTAAAAGATAAACTCAGTTTTTAGTATATTATTTTTAAATGAGGGTAATTTAAAATAAATGACATAATTTATCATAATCGTGTTTTAATTGGTTGTACATTCAGACATACTGCTGTCAATATTATTTCTTTGTGAATTAATTATATGTTTTCCCAGTTAATTTTGCACTTGAGTAATTGATTTTAATAAAAAATTTGACAATTTGAAATCGTCCTGACAGTGTGGCTCACGAGAAACACAAAACCAATTTTATTATTCTGTAACTTTTTTGTTATTATATTTTAACTTTGTGTTATTGATATTCGTCAAATCCTTTGACAACTTAGACCCGCGAGGCGATGACTACTGATTTTAAAAATTTTGTCTTTCATATTCACCGGGTGTTCATTAAATGGAATAAAGTGTTTATTTCATGATCAGTACGCACCTGCCAGACTATATATCTAATTAAAGCAATATTAGCACATTTTTGAGAGCGCCCCCAATTTTCAAAATTTGAATTTTTGCCAAAGTACGTTGTTATTCATTGTCTAGGAAAATCTACCTGCCAACCGAGAAGGGATAAAAAATGCTATTTATCACAAAATAAGCGATTTTGTAATTAGAATTGGGGGGATTCCCGATTGGACTTAACGGCAGAGGCGGGAACTGCTACGTTTTGTCCGTCCATGAGGGGGAAATAGTCCCCCCTCGAGGAAATAACTCTAACCGGGCTTGGCCTGAACTACTAAGATGAGCGTAGAAAATGTACATGGCGCTATTTCCCGCTTATTTCCACATGGGCGGGCCGGTTTCCAGCCAGGCCGTTTGTATTATTATCGGGGAATCCCCCGATAATAATTTTTCTAGCACAAAAATCATTCGTTTGTGGACACATAGACATTTCGGAGCTAACCCATTCACAGGTATAGTGTACTAGCCAGTTTTACCAATGGCAAGCGTGTTAAAAAATCTCCAAATTTTTGAAAAATTGGGGCGTCTTAAAAATTGTGCTAATATTGCTTTAATATAGGTTTTTCATTATATTAAATATCTCGTTAAGTTGGTTTTCGTCTCAAGAAAACCAAAATGTGCATTTGTTTTAAAACAATTTTTAATCTTTGGTCAATTATATTAAACATTTGATCAACAAACTTAACATTATTTTCATGCAATTTCGTCAAAGTCAATTTATTTTCGCCGTATCCATGGCTCATCTGAATGTCCAAACCTATTTCGTCTTTGGTCATTTAATTTCACATTTAGCTCAGTGAAACAGTGAACACAGCTGAGCTTCTATACAAAATGAGATTATGTGCTGAAAAAATGGCCAAAACTGGGCAAGTGAAAAAGGGTTAAAGGCGGTTTCCGTAATTGTAACGGTAAAACGTTAGGCAGGGTTTATTCGGGGGGGGGGGCCTTCAAAAAAAGTGGACCCTTTTTGGTAACCCCCCTAAAATTGTCCTTTTTGGGACATTTTGAACCCAAAGTGGACTTTCTTGTCAAAGGTTTTGGACCTTTTTATAAAAAAAAAATCATCAATAAGTAAGTGGACCTTTTGCGTCTTTTGGAGTGTGTGACTGAACCCCCACACCTCTAAACCGGGCCTGACGTTGGCAATAGAATTGCTGGGACAGCTAGGGGTTTTCACCCTACACCTATCGAAACTGGCTGCGATTACATATACAGGCGCGATTCTCCATGTATATGAGACCGACGGCTTAACGTCCCCTCCGAGCTGGTTAGGGTATTCACCTTCAGCACCAAAGGCGAATACCCTAACCAGTGGACCACGTTCTCCCCCAGACATACATTTTCACAATTGTATGCCCTTTTTAATTCGTCTTTTTTTCTTGGTGAAAAATCACCATCTACCCCATTGGCAAACTTCGTCCCATATTTGCAATGCCAAAGAAAATGCAAACGTCTGCATTCATTTAGATAACCTGAAAATGTCAGTACCACTATGAGGGTATATTGAAATATGCCACCCCACGTTAGACCTTGGCTACACCCGTTTTCCCACCATCAACTTCCATACAGCCCACATAAATATAGTTTCGCGCTACGTACTTTAGATGTAATGATGCCGAGTTCAAGACATCCTAAGTAGTGGAAATAAAACTAAGCAATCAACTTCACCATGTATACATCATGTATACAGGTGTAGCAGACGACGTCAGTGCCGAGAGAGTGTTGGCGTCTGAAATCTGGCCCTTTGCCTAAATGAGGAGTCACAAATGTTGGTAAGTTGTGTCTTTAAATGAAATTTGAAATTAATCATAATGTTTGGACTAGTATAACAAACAATTTTTGTGCCATTTGTGTATGATTTCTGAGGGTTTGGGGGAAACTAGGTATGGGCGTGTTGAAAACATGCAAATCTTCGATGCTCTGTAGCCATCATCCATCATCATATAACTTTTTCATTTTTGTTGAATGGTTCTGGTCCTAATCTTCCCAAAAAAATCCAGTTTTGAAATAACCAGTCGCTTTATAGCCGATAAACTGACGTTTGATGAGAGGTCATTTTGTACACAATTTAATGGTGTGATTCTTGTAGCAATACCTTTAATGTTTATATAGTTAAAGAGACACTGGCACATTTGAAAAATAGTGCGCCCTCATGATTTTTCAAAATTGATATTTTTGCATGGTTTTAGAGTTTTTACATAAGCCTCACCTGAAATGATTAAGACCAAATTAGCGCCCTTTTGCGCCACGAAAATGGCATTTAACAGAAGAAATGGCGTTTAACAGAAGAAAGCACACGCCGGAGTCCGATTCCCATGGCATGCACCCTGTTTGACTGGTCTGTAACCTTTGTGTTTTTTAAATATCAATGAGTACTAGTCTATGATATTCATGTAATAGACACTTTTGTTGATTAAAGTGCGGCAAACTTAAAAGTTAGCCTACAAATTACCTGGGTGTTTTTATCCTCTTATTAATATACCTATCTGTTTTGGGTATGTTATTTTTATGTGTAAAATATATATTCTTCCAATGGCCTAGACTCATTTGCCAGCAAATTGAGGAAATTTCATTTTTTGTGAAAATGTGCCAGTGCCGCTTTAACTATCACTCTCTTCTCCGCGTGTCTTGTTTGTTATTTACTATCCATTTACTTTATTACTTGAGATTTTTCTCGGATGCTATGTCCCTTGATATTTATATTTATTCAGTTTACTTGATAAGCTATTTCAATTTGGGCTTAATGCATTTTCCTGTTTCTCAATTTTATTGTGAATATAATAACCCTTGCGATTTTCATTCAGTTATATTTGCATTTAGCTTTCTAAGCTCTATTCCTTTGGTAATTTTCATATTTCCCACTTCATGCATTGGTCTAATTTCCTTTTATTTAACATTGAATGATTAATACATTTATGTTGTATTTTTGCATGACAGATGTTTCAACCAGAGGTAGTTACATTTTTAGTTATTTATGTTTAATGCTTTGTATGTGGCGTTTTGCAATTGGCTAATCAACAAACCACGGCTTTTTAAGAGAACTTGTTGTTGTTGATGAGGCCAATTTTCCAATGACTGGCTCAGTGAACTCTCAAAATGTGAGAGAGTATGCGCCAAAAGGGAACCCTCCCAATGATTTTGTCTACGACAGACCTAATGATCGCAGGAAAGTTGCAGTTTTAGCAGGTGTTACAGGAAACAATAACCTAATTGGGCCCATTTTTAGTGATAGAAATTTGAATGTTGCCGGTTATCTCAATATCATTAATCAACATTTGGAACCAGAGTTGCGGCGCATTTTTCAGCAGCAGAGAAATGGAGCTCGATTCTTTCGTGCCTAGTTTCTTCAAGACGGTGCACCAGCACACAGGTCCATAGTGCAGTTAGTGTCCACTGTAAACGGGCCTCGACCTTTTGCCCACCCAACCAAATCATTGTGACCTGAATCCATTCATGAGTTTGACCTTATGTAAACGAGTCCCTCTTCACAGGGCACCATCCAATCACTGATTAATGACATGCTATGGATGAGCGATTACCTACACATTGTGTGCATAAACATTGGTCAGTAGGCCAGTTTTTACACATGATCTTTTCCGGCACCATATGTCAATCAAATTACATCACCTTGTAGAGAATAAGATTATCTTGGTTGTCAGCTTCTACGAAGTATAGGTCTAACCGTTTGTCCATGGCACCCTCTTGAATCTGCCCAGCAATCACTGGTGTTTTTGCCATAGAGTTAGCATTATGCCCTACCGAAATACCACTCTTTATAAATTAACCATTTTCGGATTTTCTGAATGTTCTATCATAATAAAATTCACATATGTTATTGATGATAATATATTCTACAATTAGAGCTTCCACGAAAGAAATCCCTTTCTCGCGACGACGTGAGTTATCTCATGTCCTATGCGTTAAGCACAGAGTGAGCGTGATAGCTAGGTCACCGCCTATTGAATGCACTGTGTGCACAGTGAATAGGGAAAATGGACAGTAACTGCAAGATGCTGTAATGGTTAGAAACCGCCTTCAGGAACTCTTTCCAAATCGGATCTTTGGTTTAGGGCATGCGGTGGAATGGCCCCCTAGAGTTTACAATGAGGGTCCCCCAAACACATTACCAGAACTACGACGACGGATAAACGATGCACTTACCGCGCGTAACATCAAGAGCTGTTGAACACTACCTCCAGTGCCACCAAGTGCATCGCAAATCAGGGAGGACATGTAGTACCGCTAAGATAAATACTCTTGATGTGCAATTGTGTTCAACCATGCCTAATAAAAATGCTTAATTGTTCAGTAACATTTCTTCGCTGGGCGGGAAAAACCTCATTATGTTGCATTTGACCTTTAAACGCAAAACCTCACATGTATTAAAAACGGTTAATGCAAAACATATGTAACATTTTCGAGATACACCAAACACTGAACAATCTGCTGTAATGCCATGCACTAGAAAAGTTTTCCTTTCTAAATATATTAAGGTAATTATTTACTCGAGATTCTGAAATAAAGTGCCATATGATTTAATATCATATTTGGCATGAAATTCAAGCTAGAACCCGATATGACCAAAATGCATATTATGAGGTTTTAGCAATGGGGCCCACTTTTTACATATGAGGTTTTGCATTTGACCTCTGGAGTTACATATGAGGTTTTTTCCCGCCCAGCGACGATATCTTGAGAACCACTCAACCAAAATGAAAAAAAAATCAGGTAAGATGCTCTATTACCCATTCTTTATGATAAAACAAAATGCACAGATATCAAAGAAAGATATTACAGAAAGTGGAAAAATATCACTTTCATTTTGGGTAAAGTTTTTATTTGGTCACCCTGTATGGGTGGCAAGGAGTGATTGAGGTAACACGCCTTACTCAGATGCACAACGCGTTGCCCGCAGCAGTCTCGAACTCATAAACTTTGACGCGTGGATTGGGGCTCAATCCACTAGACCATGTGCTCTTCAGATTTCACTCCTCAAAAGGTAAGACTTCCTGAGGAAAATTACTTCCCACCGACTTGTCTTGAACTTTGAAGAGTTGTAAGACAATTGTCACCCTAATTGTCAAATAATTAACAGAAATTTAAGTAAAAAGTTGAATTAAATTTGTCTGGCGGCCATATTGGACGTTAATTGTGAGCCCATGCATGGTAACAATGGATCTGAAGCATGGTAACAATACAAGATACATGAGATTAGCCCTTGAAAGTATTTAGTGTTTTCGACTTTAATACATTTCTTAATTTCACCATATTGGCGGCCATTTTTAATTTCTGGATCTAATGCAAGATAATAATACAGATATGTTTGATAAGAGTTTTTAATGGCCGTTAGTGTCCACAGAGTGTCAAGATGTTTTTGTTCACATCCCAAATGTGTTAAGGACCCCAAAATAACATTTGAAAAGTGGTTTGGAAGAGTCCTAAGGGTAGGGTGTCCAGCTAGTAGTTGGTCCTCGTTGAGAGCAGTGATTTTCCAAATGTATTCGGTTTGCAAGACCAACATCAACTCTGCCGACCGTAGCTGACTTTCCCCTTTTCAGCATTACATTTTTTTTTTTTTTTTTTTTTTGAAATTCAAGCTAGAACCCGATATGACCAAAATGCATATTATGAGGTTTTAGCAATGGGGCCCACTTTTTACATATGAGGTTTTGCATTTGACCTCTGGAGTTACATATGAGGTTTTTCCCGTCCTTTGGTCACCCTGTATGGGTGGCAAGGAGTGATTGAGGTAACACGCCTTACTCAGATGCACAACGCGTTGCCCGCAGCAGTCTCGAACTCATAAACTTTGACGCGTGGACTGGGGCTCAATCCACTAGACCATGTGCTCTTCAGATTTCACTCCTCAAAAGGTAAGACTTCCTGAGGAAAATTACTTCCCACCGACTTGTCTTGAACTTTGAAGAGTTGTAAGACAATTGTCACCCTAGTTGTCAAATAATTAACAGAAATTTAAGTAAAAAGTTGAATTAAATTTGTCTGGCGGCCATATTGGACGTTAATTGTGAGCCCATGCATGGTAACAATGGATCTGAAGCATGGTAACAATACAAGACACATGAGATTAGCCCTTGAAAGTATTTAGTGTTTTCGACTTTAATACATTTCTTAATTTCACCATATTGGCGGCCATTTTTAATTTCTGGATCTAATGCAAGATAATAATACAGATATGTTTGATAAGAGTTTTTAATGGCCGTTAGTGTCCACAGAGTGTCAAGATGTTTTTGTTCACATCCCAAATGTGTTAAGGACCCCAAAATAACATTTGAAAAGTGGTTTGGAAGAGTCCTAAGGGTGGGGTGTCCAGCTAGTAGTTGGTCCTCGTTGAGAGCAGTGATTTTCCAAATGTATTCGGTTTGCAAGACCAACATCAACTCTGCCGACCGTAGCTGACTTTCCCCTTTTCAGCATTACATCCGTAATTAAAACAAGCATCCAAATTACACATTAAAATTCTGTATGATCAGTATTTCGACGAATATGGGTTCATTGAAACACGCTAATCTTACTAATCTTGATGGGCACTGCAGTCTGAAAATGGGGAGGTTATGACTAGCGGCGGTGCTTTCTTCCAATCTCCAAAAAGACTTGATTTGAAGATTGATAGCACAGAATGTGATTCGGTTTTCATTGAACTATTGGATTAACTTAAAAACATCGTCATCGTCAGTGATTTTTATCACTTCCTTTCCCAGCTGGAAAATGTTCTTAACGCCACCTCCGAGGAAAAGAAACGTTCTTATATAATTGGCGATTTCAACCTCGACCTACTAAAGCACGAGTCTGAACCTATTAGGGTAACACCACCAAATCCTTCGCATTTGGTGTAACCCTTGTTAGTTCCGGTAAAAAATAACGCTATGCGAAATATATCAGCGTCCCGAGGGAACAGGGTTTGCATGATGCTTGCTTATTTTTTATGAAAAGGTTAGAATATGACCCGATATACTAAATCTGTTATGTGAAAATGTTCCAAGTCATATGTGTATGGCTACTAGTCGTCGGAATGATATGATGGATGGATCTCGTAAGGAGGCAGGAGCGCCAGCTAAAATTCATGATGACGCTGTCACATTTATCTCAAATTTCAATTAAAATGTATTAAAAAGGCATTTTCAATTTAATTTTAAATAATTGTAATATACACCATTTAGAACATATAAATATAGTAAAGCGTTACATTACTGTAATGAACGTAAATGTCAGCCATCTTGAATTCTTTTTAGCCGCCAGTTTGAGAAGCAATAATAGCCCTATATGTTTTCTTGTTACCCAGTTATCCAGTTTTAAATTTTTAAACTGTTTTAGTTCGACTATTGACTTCTTTGGGACAGTCTGTATTTAACATTACACATGTCAATCTTTGCCTTTCTGCTTGCCTTTCTGCCTGTCCGCCTAACGGGCCGCCCACCCAACGGCGGCTTCTTGCATGCTAATCCCAATACCGTCATCCTTAACAAACATTTCGCGTCTGTTTTCTCTAGTGTCGATGGCTCTTCACTTCAGATCTGGGTAGAACTACAATCTCTTATGTGGATTCCGTGGATGCCAAGGTAAAAAAATACTCTTTGAAACACAAGAAATGATTACAGTGCACAAATAAGCTATATACTAATATAAAAACAATAGATTTTATTGTTGCAAAGCGTGATTGTTCGGGAATTTGGAATTGCAAACAACAACTTTATAAGTTTAGCACGTAAAAAAGAGACATGAGGACAATTCGCCCAAAAAAACATCCCACTTTTTTTCGAAACTTTTTTTTGTGTGCTGCTATTACGTCTCATGGATTTCAAAGGTCAAAAATACCTTTCAAACACAAACAAATGAGCCTTGTGCACAAATAATCAAAATTTTATATAACACTGTATAAAAACACTGTTTTAATGATTTCAATCAGATTGGATCAAGAATTTGGTATGTCTAAAACAATATTACATATTATAATAAAATTACACACAATAATTAAGATGATGTTATTAGAGTCCACAAATGTCCCAAGTTAAAAGAAGCGTTGGAGTTCAACAATGATATGTCCTCACAGCGAAGACTCCAAAATGACAGCATGCAATAATATTCCAAGCGTAACAATATCCATAGGACTCTTCTGAGTCTTGAAGGTAATTTTGTCCAGCAGTTCAAGATGACGGGGTTTTCCCTCGACGACACTAATATTCCACAGTATATCAGTCCAAGATAATCACCATGATTTCCATCTGTCCACAATTTGGAATCCTATTTTGATTCCCAGCACTTTAGGCTTCAAAGACGACAGTAGAATAATTACAGCGACTTCGCTCACATGGAATTATTATAAATCCTGGCATTGGGTACTGTACAGATGTGCCACTCATTGCAGATCAAAACTAGCTCCTGTATAGCTCCTGGTTACTACTGATGGCTGCTGGCCTGACTCACAGCTAGATTCCCCTATCCTAATAATAATCATTACATCATCATCATACATAAACACCACCTTGCACTGCCAAATCAGATTACACATAAATGACATCATCTGCATTGCACCTTTTTATATAAATAACTCCACGGGGAATTACCTATTTAATTTTGCAATCTGTTTGATCTCAAAGCATAAACAAGTTGACTCAGTTTCTAAATTTACATCTTGGGGATTTCTCATTTCTCCTCTTGTGCAATATATCTAGTTGTAAATAACAGGTGTGATCTCAATATAGCACTAGGGGAATTCCTTGCTCTCTTTTTTTTATCATAAACAAAGTACTTTTCCCGTGAGAATCTTTTCTCAATAATTTTGAGATATAAAATAAAATACTATTTTTAATCACAAATGGAGGCTAATATAACAGTGCACAAACCTCGATTTATGTAATAAAAGAATAGTTTATTATTTTCTTTGTTGTACGCCAGAAATCCTGTTTCTTTATAGGGCTGATGATTTTCTTTCAAACTCGTCTCCAATAAATCGGTTACTCATATATGTTTGACTAATTTCTTTTATTCAATCCTTACACCAAGGATACACTAATAAACCTTCGCGACGTTCTCGGAAGGTGTTCCACAGCCAATCAAGTAAAAAATTAGAAAAAAATTGTTTCCTCAGAAAATCTCTTCGTGTCACTTTATGTCATACTAATACCGCTCAAACTGTCTAGAAGTGACCTCGTTTGGGATGGCGTATGTGTCCAAATGTGTCCAAATGGTAGCTTGTACCTTTAAACTTCCACGAAATCAAGTCCGTGGGAAGGAATTTTCCTCAGGAAGTCTTGTGTTTTGAGGAGTGAAACCTGAAGAGTGCGTATTCCAGTGGATTAAGCGCCCAACCCACGCTTCAAAGGTTTTGAGGTCGAGCCCCCCGCTGCTGCCACTTGTTGTGCCTCTGAGTAATGCGCTTTACTACTTCAATTACTCCTTTTAAACCCATATAAAATTGGTACCAACATAAATAGCATGAGGGGAAGGTCACCTGCTTTTTTCCATTGAGGAGTGGCGAACCGCAATGCACTATAATTTAAAATCGTAAGAGCCTCATGAATGATTTGGGATATTTTGCGATTGTGGACAATTCTGATTTTTCAGTGATAGCCATTTCAATGATTGTGGCGTATCCACTATGGTATCCGGGATCGCTGGTAGAATAGCAAATACCTACGAAATAGGGTATTAACCTATATGTCCACGTAGAATTTTAAAGTACCGCGACCAAGCTAATAGTCCAGGCTACAGATCATTGATACTTATATCGCCTTGTTTTATTAGATATATAATTTTTTCAACTGTTTTATAGGTTATTATGCCGATTCTGAAACGCGATGGATGCCAGACGAGGCAACTTTGATCATTTTTTTAACGCAAAAATCAAAATGGCCAACACCAAAACCCAAAACATTAATCTCTTGTTCGATCGAAAGTTGTAATTTTTCAAGCCTGTTCGTTAAAACATTCATTGTGACCAATTCAATATGATTTTGTACCAACGCAATCAATGAAATTCAATTATGCCGCCAATACACATAAAATTGCCTGATCGTGACCTACGTTTGACTGCAGTTTGGTAATTTGTTACTTATCCTGGTGGTTTTGGCAGTCAGAAAGAATTAGAACCATGAGACATATTAAAAAAATTGATTATAATTCCTTCATCATGATCCAAAATGGCTCCGATACTCCAAGATGGCTATAATTGATAGCTTGGCTAACCTTGTACTGCAATATTTATGTAAGTCGGCCTGTAAGTTTAATCCAGATCAATGTCACACATTAGGTATCAAATGAATCGATACATGTAAGATACCATCCAGAGGGTATCCATATGGCCTGGTAAATGGCACTTACTAAGCGGCGAAAAATTTGATCACTAATAGTCCTATTAGATATACGTTTCTTTTGATTTTTTGGGAGGTTTGGGGGCGTCCCATTGGCATCCATATTGGGATTTAGAATAACGACTCAATGACACTTAAGATAGCATTACTGGGATTTTTGGAAGCGATTAATCCAACTAAAAACCACCAATTATATCTTTAGCCTACAGCGTGAATGAATAACTGAGCCTTAGTGTTGACCTTGCTTGCCATATGGAATCACCTATCTTGGGATGGAACAATCTGCAGATTCAATCAAGTTGATTTATTTACATTGCTCTAAATCAGTTATAGTGAAATACACAACATGTCAGCTCTTGGCTATATGTATTAATGAAAATGTTGCCATTTTGGAGCAGTCTTGAATGGTTTATTGATTGATTGATTATCAAATGTTGAAAGTTATTCTAATGGTTTCAATTAATATCTTGATTGCTAAAGCATTGGTATTTACCCAAGTTACCATTCTACGGGCAAAAAGTAAGATAAATATCAGATGCCTTTTGTTGTATCGCGGCCATGATCGCATCTCTTAATTAAGGTGGTCAAAATGAATCATATTTTAACTTTGGTCACACTGGTTGTGTTTTGACTGGACAGTCCAAAAAATTATAACTTTTTGGAGTAATTAACATATGAGTTTTTTTGTGTGTTGTGTTGCCATTTTTGTATTTTTTGCGATTTTCGAACATGCTCAGGTTTTTTTTTGTCTGGCATCCCTCAGATTCTATTCAGCGACAAACACAAACCCGAGTTGGCGTGGTCTAGCGGTTAAGGCAGGCTTACCTCTGGAGCAAAGGGTCCTCGGTTCGAATCTCAATGTGACCACTTGCTGGATTTAATTCGGGAACTCAATTGAATTCAATTTATTTTATTCAGCATAACTATATCGCGTACCTGACAGAAATGAATAATATAGGATATTATAAAATAATACATAAAGTATCAATTGACAACTGTGCTACGATGAACAGGTGAGGGATAATATATGCTGGACCATAACTGGACAACCCGAAAGGGCTTATATTATTGCTGGCCCTGTAAAAACCATAAAATAAGATGATACTCGATATTACAATAAAGACACAATAGGGATGATCTAAATATTTACATAGTAACTATATATAACAAAAAAAAAACAAAAAACAACAAAAACAACAATAATCTATGCTACACAAACACTTACAGGAATACACTTACGGGAATTGGACACGGACAGACTTTTCAAACATGTCTTTTGAGGTATGGATCTATTGCATATTGAGGAAGCATAGGTAGGAAGGAAAAGTTGAAAGAAAAAGTCAGGAGTAGAGATAGAAATAGATGAAGAATACAGTGGGAGAGAAAAAAAAAGGAAACTTGAGGAGTAATTATTAAGAATTGTAACTGGTTGAATGAAATGTTTTTTTTTCAGTTTGAGATTTAAAAGTTTTTGTTTGTAATTGTTGTGATGGATTCTGGGAAAGATTCATTCCAAAGGTTTGCGCCGTGATACTGAATAAGTGCTTTTCAGAGAAATTTGGGAGGAGAAAGATGAGTTTGTCAGCTTGTTCTGGTATTATTGCTGTGGATTTGTCTGTTGTGTAAAGTAATTGCTTGACGTTCGGAGGTAAGCGATCGTTGTGATAGTCAAAAACATGAAGAGCGCTCATTTGGGGATTTTAATTTGTATACAGATATTGATTGGAAACCTGAATACCACTTTCTCATGGTTCATTTGAAATGGTGTCAAAGGGACCATGAAAGCTTGCACTTCCCAATCCGTGTAGTGTGTTTGAATTGCAATATCGCGCTGTTTAAGCTGCTGACTCAAAGTTGTATTGTTTCTGTCTAGGATTATTAAGTTTTGTAAAGCAATTAGCCTACAGGCCATGATTTGGATTTAAACCTTGATTATTATTATATATGGTATAACAGGTCACATTGTTCTGTACCTGGACTAATAACGGTTTTATTTTAAATTTTACAGATTTATTTACCACTGTAACAAAGTTCGAATTGTTCAGCATATAGCACATATTCTTGGGGTTATATTTTCATTTAGTAGTGGCAGTGGTTAGATTCTCAATGAATTATTAATCGTTTCGCTAGTTATTTTTCGGAAATGTGACTCTTTTGCCAAAGAAAGATTACTTATGACTTTCTGATGTGTTGAGTGGTGTGTAGTACCTATTCAATAGGTATCATACACATTCTTAAACCGCTAGAGAACGTTTACATAACACATGCCCATAATTTTGTATTTATAACCACGATAACAGTATTTTACAATAAAACAACCATTGAGATACAACAAGCTTAGCCGAGAACCATCCAGAAATCTATGGGAACCACCCAAAAGTCCACTTTCTTTTAAAAATCATTATTTTGGCCACTAAAATTAAGTAGCTGAATTTGCTTCAGGCAATGGTCAATCACCATTAAAACACAAAGGGACCGAAAACACAGGGAACTACCCAGAAACAATCCAAAGTGTCCACTCTTAGTTCACACCAAATATACCATTCTGCCCATTCTGTATTGCTTTTCTGCTCATGCTGCTTTTCTGCCCATTCTGCTTTTCTGCCTTTTCTCTCATTCTGCCTTTTTCTGCTCATTCGGCCTTTTTCTGCTCTTCCTGCCTTTTTCTGCTCTTCTGCCTTTCTGCTCATTCTGCCTTTTTCTGCTCATTCTACCTTTTCTGCCCATTCTGCTTTTCTGCCTTTTCCACCATTCTGCTTTTCTGCTCATTCTGCTTTTCTGCTCTTTCAGCCTTTTCCGCTCATTCTGGATTTTCTGCTCATTCTGCTTTTCTGCTCATTCTGCTCTTCTGCCTTTTGCACCATTCTGCTTTTCTTCTATTCTGCTTTTCTGCCTTTTCCACCATTCTGCTTTTCTGCTATTCTGCTTTTCTGCTCATTCTGCTTTTCTGGCTTTTCCACCAACCGACAATAAAACGCCATTGCAATTGTCACACTATAATTATGTTAGTAAAGTGGATGTGTCGCAACTTTTCTAAACAGACCTTGGCCTTCATAAACAGTGTGGCGTTATCTACTGCCAGTATTCTTTTTAAAGTTTGTATGCATACCTAGTAGTTTTGTGGTTTTGTATTTTATCTTGTTTACAGTAATTTATACTCGGGTTTTTTTACAGGGTTGATTGTAATAAGCAAATATTGTTATTTCTTACATAATTATGTCCACATCCCCTGAGTCGACCGTGAAAAGTCCTCACATCCCGGATGCAGACCCGTGCGTAGGGGGCGCACCCCTAAGTCCTCAAAATTGCAAAAGGTATTTTTTGATTAAAAGGTCCAAAATTTAGAGAAATATTGACAAGGAAGTCCACTTTTTGATGAAATGTTAACAGAGTCCAAAAAAGGACCATTTGTAGGGGGATTAGGTCCAATTTTACCAAAAAGGTCCACTTGTTTTCGAAAAAAAGGTCCACTTTTTCGAGGTCCCGCACCCCCACCCCCACCCCCACCCCCCATAGATGCCTGCGTACAGCCCTGACCGGATGGTGTAATTGTCTTGAAATCATACGCCTGATATCTTCTCTTAGCCATGGAGTACATGGAGACCTTTCCAGAGAGAAGCGCCTTCAATTGTTTTCGAACCGAGTGTTTTGTATTTTGTATATTTGGAATGCTTCGCAATGTATTAAATCACAACCGAAGTGAATAAGTCCGAATCCGCGTCTTATGTAATACGATGATAATTTAGTATTTTGTCGGCACGACAGAAATCCAAAGCATGTTTCCTATGGGGAGGGACGATTAGGAAACCTGCAGGCAGTTCAAAACAAGGTTTTGGCGGGTTTTCTTCGTGTCGTGTGTGACCATAAGCTTCGAACGTTCTCGGTAGGTGGTCTACAACCGATCAAGTGCAATTTGAGAGAATTTGTATCCTCAAGCTTTTTTTTGTAACACGGTTGGGGTGTGGGGTGTACCACTCCCTCGGGATGTTTTTTATAAAACAGCACGATGCTTATGACTTTTGAATATTGGTGCGTTCTTCTGATTAGGTTTGGCTGCAATGGCCCTAGCGTTTGGGCAGGACAAATGTGGTCAACCTAACCAATATAGAACATACACGCAATATGACACTAAGTGACCCCTGCATGACCTTTGACCTCCTCATGTGTTACCCCACATAAGACCCCTTGTCTCAATGTATGAGCATACCAAGTATGAACTTGATCCATTACTGCACTAAAAAGTGAGAGTAAGTTGACAGCAAGTCAACCAAACTTTGTTTAACACACAGACGGACACACAGACAGACATAATGTCTTCCCGATTGTATCGGACGACCTAAAACTAATTTTGTACTATATGTCCGTTTACGGAGAGAAAGTGAAATTACCAAGAAGTGGAATATGAAACAACCATAGCATTATTAAAATACATGGTCAGAATCAAACTGAAATTTTGAAGATAAGCTTTCTCGAAGTATTTATGAATCTGTTTATAAAACAAATGTGAAGTTGCTACGATCACGAATGCACCTTCAATGCTAATTCCGCTGTTAGATTACTGTCAAAAAGCTAGCGGTATACGTGTGAATTGAAAGGACGCGGTTATGGTAGAGACAACAGTAAAGTACCGGTTATCAACTTAGGAATTACAAGTATTAACGGTATATTATACAAAATATGAATATACGGCATACTCGAGGTTGGACGGTATTACGTATTTCAACAACAACGGACATTATATGACATACTAGACACAAAGTCTGTCCTGCATTAATTGAATCGTTTAATTCAATTGCCCCAATATATAAATAGAAAGGCAATTGTCCATAAATATCATTGAACTGTGCTAAGTTAGAGAGAAATAGTGAGTGTGTGTGTGTGTGTGTGTGAGAGAGAGAGCGAGAGAGGAAAGGAATGAACTAAATAGCCGTGATAGCAGAAAATGCAGGAGGGTATTCACAGAACGCAACGTTTTCAATGTTTATTGCACTTAAAGTGCACCTGCACCGTTTGATGGTAGCGAAACACTTAAAAGGTTGAAATCGAATTTCCTACCAGATGGTAATATGTGTAACTAGACTTTTGCCTCATTAGAGGTGTAAGTCAAGCAGGTGAATTAACTGGTCAAGATCCTTTATGGAACTAAAACGCTGAAATTGTAATGCATAGATGAAAGATGGAAAGGTTTTCTGATCTGATCTTTTTACAATATTCTTTCGTTTGAAAACAGTTTAATCCCACAAGAAGCTACACACCTTATACCTTTAGTTTCTTGAACCTTCAAATGAAACTGGTCCAAGTGGCATTTTATCCTTTGTGTTCAATTGACAATATCATGATACAGATCAATATAATACAATACAATATATTACAAGGCTTATAAAGTTATAATTGTATTGTTTTAAATTTATTAATAGCATTATAATGATGTTTTAAAGTCATTGATAATTTTAGTGTTGTATCAGGAATTTATGTCAACAAAAATAAGACAGAAGGTATTTGGTTGGGAAAAGAAGCAATCCCTGAAAATATAAACGTTAACTGGACGAAAGGTCTGACAAAAAGCCTTGGCATATATTATGGCAGAGACACAAAAGCGGTTGAAACCATGAATTGGTCAAATAGGTTGAGTAGATTAAAACGGTGTTGAACTGTTGGAAGTCACGTAATCTAACGTACTTCGGAAAAATAACTATAATCAAATCTTTTGGTATATCTCAACTGTTATATAACGCTACAAGCCTGCATGTTCCTGAATATGTCATCAAAGATGCAAATAAAATGCTACATGGAATTTTATGGAGTTCAAAGAAAGAAAAGGTCAAACGTACTAATATAAAAGGATATATGGAGTATGGTGGTTTAAGAATCGTTGACCTGTAATTTCAATGTCGGGCTTTAAAAATAAAGTGGATCTCAAGGATGTTTGATGAAAATACTAATGGTTTATGGAAAAAACTTGGCAAATTACTGGTATAACAAAGTAGGCGGTTTATCGTTTTTGTTGAAACTTAATTGTAAACCATAAGATATTAGAAGAATAATATCTAACAAAATACCCCAATTTTACATTGATGTGTTAGAATCGTGGTACATACTACGTCAAACACAGGTACAGCCAATTTCTAAACAAAATCCTGTAGACGGGGTCTTATGGGGAAATTCAAATGTCAAGTTTAATAATCAGGTACTAATGAATAACAAATGGATTAAAGCTGATATCATTTACATCAGCGATATTAATATTGAAAATAGAAAAATAAATTTGGAAGAACTGTTAAACATTGTTAAAAGGCCAATGAATATGTTTTATTTACAAACAGTCAAAGACACTCTTCCCACCGAATGGAAGGAAATTATAAAACACAAGGAAGTTACTATCAAAATGGCTAAAGACCCTAACTTTATAAATTTAGGAAACAACAAATATGTTCATGTAACTCGCATTCTATCTTAAACTTTTACAAGTTGCTTGTAAACATCAAAGCTTTTTGTGTGGAAAGAACAAATGAAAAGTTCATGTGTGACAGCATTTGGAGTAAGGAAATGAATATAACACAGTCCTGGTATGATATCTTCACTTTCAAAATAAAGCATAGATTCAATAATAAGCTTGGAGAGTTCCAATACAATATCTTATATGATATAATCCCAAGCCGGAAAAATCTTTTCAGATGGAAATTGATAAATTCAGATAAGTGTGTTATGTGCAATTGTAAGGAAGATACGAATCACTTGTTTGTTACATGTGATGAAAGTAAACAGTTTTGGGCAAGAATAACCCAAATGATAAATTACTTAACAATCTATAGTTATAAACCTAGAAAGGTTATTTGCGGCGTAGATATTGAAAATAGTGAAAATATATTTATTAATGTATTAATTATTATGGCATCTTTTTCAATATACAAGGCCCGTATGATTCACAATACATCTGGTAAGTTCCCGTCAATTTTCCATATATTTATTATGGAAATCAGAAAGATGGATGATATAAAATCTACTGCCAAAAAGAAACAAGAACCTATATTTTGGAATAGCAAAGAATGGGACCATCTAAAAACTTATTCTTAAACATATTGTAGTTTTAATGGGGTTGGGTTTGAAAAGTGTAGTATATATGAATAATATTGATTCTACGTTATATTGTATATGGTAGGATGCGATCTTATATGGAAGATTTATACCGAGTGTGGCAGGCTAGACATGAAATGGTTATGGATATGGTAGATTTTAACGGTATATGATATGATATGATAATTTATAGATATATATATATATAGATATATATTATCTATATTATATATATATATATATTCTAATTAATATAGAAATAATATCAAATAATGTATTTGATGTAGAACTTATTGTAAATTTGAATTAAAAAAGGACAACCAGGTGTTAAACTGGCCGCAGTGATGATCATTCGCCTGGCGAATATCAGTTACGGTTCACCACTAGGAGGTTGATAATCTTGAACCCCTTGGTCGCCTGTCAAAAAAAGAGATACATCCAAAACTTGTCGAGCCCGGCGTGGAGGGTCACTTTCAACACCCTTCACTAGATGAGCTTACCCTGCTATCAGCCAACTAAAGAGTGGCAAGGCCCAGGCCCTGATAAAATACCAGCAGAGTTCTTGGTGCAATGCGGCCCACGATGTAATGGCTCCAGGAGTTCTACACAGTGCCTCACAACCCATCCTTACCCAAGATCTGGAGGAGAAGCTACTATCATTCGCACTCCCTAAAACACCCCAAACAAGCGGTCGACAACCCTAAGAACGACCGCCCAATATCACTACTGGGTCTCTTCAACACTCCTTGAGAGGATGTGATCCTGGCCGGCTGGAGCCCGTCGTCGAATCGAACCCCCATCTGCCTGAAGAACAAGCAGGATTTCGCTGCGGCCGGAGCCCTGTCCACCAGATGTAAAACTCACAAATGATATTGAGGAAAAGCTTTGAAAAAGCGCGTAAGGCAAGCGTCATCTTGGGGGACCTTCCTGCAGCATACGACACCGTGTGGCACCAGGCCTGACACTCAAGTTTCTCAGGACCATCCCGGATGTCACATTGTACAATTCATATGCAACATACTTGCAAACCGTAGTTTTATTCTCAAAACCAGTGATGGACATGGCAGAGCAGTCGTCTGCGACATCTGAGGAACGGAGTACCACAACTGGCTCCTATGCTGTTCCCAAAACTTGTATATTAGCGACTTACCTCAAACACCATCTAGCCAAATGGCTACGCCGACAGATCTTGCCCTCCTCCCTCTCGACAGCAAAACTGCACAGAAAGTAGAAAGTGCACTTACTACAGATATGGCCCCTACTTGCAGCATATCGGAAGACCTGGAGACTGAAGCTGAGTGCAGCCAACCACACCGCGACTGCCTTCACCTCAACACCAAAGAGACCATCGCCAGCTTTTTCAAATCAACCTCCAATGGAGGAGCGCCAGTCTGCATACATCCTACACCCAACCTACCTGGGAGTCAAAAGCTTGACCGGCAGCTACATTACTGGCAGCACCTCGATTCCGTATGCTCCAAGGTACTCGCGAGGAATACCTCCTGTGCCGACTTGCTGGATCTTAATGGGGTGCCAGCCCCCACACACACCGACCCCAAGACCGCACCACTGCCTGGGTCTGGGCTACAGCACTGCTGAATAGCCGCCCCAGCATGGTTGCAACGGACTCACCAAAGAAGCTGGATACTGTACTCAACAAGACCTTGAGAACCACTGGTTGCCTATGTCCTACTCCATCTGATTCTACGAGTGCTTCAGGCATTGCACCTGTACTTCGGAGAGAACACCACCCACAACGCACAACTGGGAATAAGGCCCTGGGACAACAAGCACCTGCGGCCATACACCGTCAAAAGCCTATCACACCAACTAGGTAGACAGAGGCTGCCGTTTCGCCGACCCTTTCTGCCGACACGCTGCTAAATCTCCAGTCCCATTTCGACATCTTACGGACATTGGAATGCTGCCTGGCTTGATGCTCCAAGACCAGACCAATTCTCAATCACAGCCTAAAGCCAGACGATTTCATCGGGCATATTCAAAATTAGCGTTTAATGGTCTATCAGCCTAGTTTTTGTTGGTGTCGTTGTTTTTAGAAGTTTCCCAAATGACTGCCAATATTTGGAAAGCCATCCCAAATGCCAACGGAGTATGTTGTTATAGTTGAATAATTCTTCCGCGTGCAAAGAGTTAATATTAAAAAATAAACGCACTGGACGTTTTAATATACTTTTTCAAGAACCCGATGAAGAGAAAAAAGGACACATAACTGTCTTGAACGGATCAGTAGGGGCCAATAGTCTCGACATAATCGTTAAATTATGGTTGTTTATTATTATTGTATGGTCTATACACGGCTAAGGTTGTAACTAGTTAAATAACTTGTGGTTCATCGCCTTAGTGACCAAAAACAGGATAAAATCACAAGAATCATGTTACAGTTGATTCCCTTTGCATTCACGCTATTAGATAATGTCTTTACTGGTGGGACTTTGACTGAAGGACACTTAGATAGGGTCTAAATTTGGACCCGGTGTGAAGAAACTGAGGGTCTACTATTAAAATTGTCCGGTCGGACAGCAGGTTTACGTTCTACGTTCATTGTCCTAGGACTCCTCGTTTTAAAATGTAGCGTCCATAGGACTGTGTGTGATAAGTTGTTTTTTCCGTCGGACACTAAGGTTAAGTGTGAGAGTCCGACGGGGACAATGGCGTCTACGTTTCATGTCCTAGGATCATGGGTCTTTATAAATGGAAGAGCGTCCCCGAGGACTATGTGATAAGTTGTTTTTGTCCGTCGGATGTTCCGTCGGACAGTTAAATTTTAAATCCTGAGCTGCCGTTGGGCACTATATGGTTAGGGTGTTTCGTTGTTCTAGGACTTCTTGTTTTGAACTGGGCGTCCCCACATTGTAGGACCCCACAACAAGACATTACGAGCAAAATGAGGCCTGGTTCGATACTCTTCATATGCTCGAGCTGTAGATTATTAACAACTTTGCTTATGATCTTGTTGGGTATACTCGTGTCAAATATTAGTGGGCAATTCCATTTACATGTACCAATTACACTGCGGGTTACCAAAAAAATCGCAAATATATTCCTCATTCAAAATTAACTTCGATCCACAGTATCATTTAGTATAAATTGTGCCCAAAATATTGTTAGTGATAGAATTTGGATTCAGCCCTCAAAAAGTGGCAATTTTAACCAATCCTTTCTCATTTAAAATCTTGGTTAATCTCCATGTCAATAATTTGCATTAAGATTGAAAACTATTTAATCTTCTTCTTATCGTGTCCAAACACTGCGGTTCTCAAATATCCCAGGCCAGAGACGGGTACAACGTCTGGACGCCCACTGAAATTCCGCAAGGTCCTGTGTGTGCATTGTTGCTCCAGCAGTGGGCCAGACCAAGTCTGTGGGTGCTCCACAACCACAGGTAGTATCCTGGCCTGATACCAGTTAGCCCCACCTCTGCAAGGGAAACCGTAGATTCGGCCAGTTCTGGTTCTCAATCTATTGAGGCATCGCCTCAGCCATGAGGGTCAGCTTCCAGGTGGGAGCTGCGCACCAGGTCAATACGATAGATGGTACTTGGTGATGGCAAGTCTTTATTTCCACAAGGCGACTCTCTTACCTCCTTAGAGACTGTTTCAAGCTGTTGGCTTTGCTTAAGGAAAACTCTCTCTGGATGTAAGGCGGTTGGCAGCAGGTATCTGTCCAGGGATAGGGTGCTTCACATTGGATACTTGGCAGCTACGCTCTTGCATGCTCGCCACGCCATGACGGACGTTTGCGGAGCCATTCCTGCTGGATGTACAAAGTTTTCGTTGGTATTGGACGGAGGCATCCTGTGATAAGCCGGCAGGCGGCATTTCAACGCTTTGGAACCAAGCCCCCCGGCACGGGCCGATTTCCCCCCCACCAAGGCAGGCACCATCCTCTGCACACGAGTAGCACAAGGCAAGTGCAGTCGATCTCAGGGCAAGCGGCGAGCACCCCATCCGGGTGCCCGTGCGTTTGTCAATATTGTTATTGCCGTGAAAGACTTACTCTTCGTCTACTCAATGTGGGTCTTATAAGAGAGGAGTTGCGGTCCAAGGTGATCCTAGGTAGACAGGGTTATCACAGTGTCCAGAGGGAGTTCCCCACAGGTAAAATGGTAAAGCTTGCGTTTGGCTTCACGGTTGCGTAGATGTAAATCACACACCTGGGCTCTGAGATGATTTCCACGTAGGTGGTTTTCCTCATAATAAGGAGTTGAGTTCATCCCAAAGCCCCGGAGAGTCTCGCTTCAACAACTGTGAAGTTGGCATCTTGTGCGCTATTCCAAGATCGTCTGCATAAATAAAAACGACAGGTTCCTGCACTGCTAGGTTGGTCGTTTGTATTTATGTTGAACAGGAGAGGGGCAAGCACACTCCCCCGTGGTAGACCCATTCTTGAGCCTACGCATCGGCTCTTCTTCGCTCAGCTGAAACAAAGAAACATTCCTGTTAGCCGGGGGGGGGGACAGCAATCCACGGTTAAGCCCAGCCACAGCGGACGTTCCCCGGCAACCTCCCAGGATCTCACGGAGGCATCTGTGATCAACCGCGTCTCGCAAAACAGCGGAACAACATTTAAAAAAAATTGCTTTATGTTATATAGCTGTATTTACATGTTATTGCCGGACATTGAGGAGAAATGATTGGTATGTTAAGGCCTAAAATTAGATGTTCGTCTGACTAACGCGAGTCAGTCAGTTTGGAAAAAAGGTACATTTGCGTCCCCACAAACTTAAGGTTAATACCACCATTTTTGTATTGAAATTAGCAAAAAGCGTTCGAGACGCACACCATAGCTTATGAATTTTCTGGGTTTTAATCGATTAAAAAACTTTACCTGGAAATTCACATTCCACTTGCGTTCCAAACTTACGAGAAGCAATACCCACAGAAACAAATGAAACACTCTTCACGGATGTATATTGCTACTCTTTATTATAATTTTATTCTACCAATATATCAATTATGCGGGGGGGGGGGGGGGTTTGCAAGACTTAGAAAAGTGGACTTGTTGGTAAATTTTTGACTTCCTTAAACCCCCTTTCAAATGGTTTTATTCGACTTATGAACAACTCATCGCCCAAGAAGTGGTACCTTCTTGTCAACGGCTTTCCTCTAATTTTGGACTTTATAAAAAAAATCAGCAAAAAAGCTGGACCTTTTGCCCTTTTTGTGGATGGAGGGGGTGACGACCGTTACCCGGCCCCTCACCCCTGCGTAAGGACCTGCGATTATGGATTATAAAAGAGCAACTGAGGATTGTGGCAACATTCTTTCTTCTTTTGTAAACTGCCACTGCAAATCTCAGATATGGCAACATTTCCATTATTGAACCAAAAATGGTCACAAGGACTAGTACACTAGGTCCTACCCACAAACTTTTGACATGAACATTGGTTTTTGTTGTTTGTCAACAACGTTAACCAGCAAAAAAATCTAGAATTAGCTCAAATCTCAAAACTAATGCTGTCATCTGGTAGGGCTAAATCAACACTCCAAAAAAGTCCTTATTGGGACTTTGTCATATGACACAGATTAGGGGTATAGGTCAACATACATCAAATTACGTTACACTTCAAATCCACTAACTCCTCCAGCTTACATAGTATGATCCAGGGACCAATGTACGTGATTGTTTGACATCCCCTACTAATTTACTTAATAAAATTGCGATTCAAAGGTCATTGGGGTCAGAGGGTTCAAAAGTTCATTTTTACAAAAATATCGCTACTTCTCCTACAGGAAAACATTGTATGAGCGCATGAGATCTTTCACCAAGTTGTGCTCGTGCGTCATGCTGATCGCTTGGTCCAGCTTCCCTGCATGTCTGAAATTGAAAATAAGAAAAATCTCTAAGTTGTCTATCATGCTTATGTAAAAAACAAGCCTACTATCTTGTCTACTGTGTTTCCTGGCTTCCTGGTCATTTATGCCAGTTAGCAATAGTCGGATGTCCAGACAGAGAAGAATCCCCCTATGTCACCTGGACTCTTTTGGACAATTTGAGGGATCTGAGACGCTCCTATATGAAATTTCTAAAATGCCAGCAATTAAAAAAATATCACAAAATTCTTGCTTAAGTGCAAAGGTATAAAAAGTAAATTGTGACATGGCTGTATAATGGTAAATACGGTCCACAGATAACATCTACTAAATACTGTACTTTAAAACTGTATTTATCTTATTTTTCCTACAAAAGGTAAAATTATATGTAGCTCATTATAATACATCATTTGGTGCATGGAGCCAAAGGTCTAGCACACTACCCAGTTTGAAGTTCACTGGTTATTGATGTAGTGAATTCACGGAATGTTGTAAAAAAAAATAGTGTAGCTCGTTTGAAAATTATTGTTATTGTATTCATGAGGTAGGGTGAAATCTTATCCCTCTCAAAATATGCAAATTAGGTGATTTATATATACCAAATATTCACAGAATGTAAAAAACGACAAGTGGGTCCGCATCCATACCAAGATTTGAAGTTCCATTATTGGTCATTTAATACATGAGGATGCAGTGTAAACTTCGTATAACCTTTCTTTAATATATGCAAATTAGCGTTCATTATACTACCAAATATTCAGTGAATGTAACCAAACCATTGAGGTCTAGCATACTACCAAGTTGAAGTCTATGGTCATTGCATTTCATGAGGTAACAGTGAATCTATCTCTTTTGCTAATAATATGCAATTATGTTCATAATAAGCTTATTAATATTCACTGGTTTGTGTAAGCAAACATTGTAAGGACAGAAAATAGAGAATTATCTACCAAATTAAAGGTCCATAAATAAATAGAAAAAGTGCACGGCCATTTACATGCCGTGAAAACAGAAAACGGCCGTGAAAAGTGGAATCGGATAAAAAACACGTATACACGGCTGGCTGGTTGGCTAAGCCTTGGGATGGTCGCATATTGGTTGCTATGAGGGGCATGGTTTGAAATTGGTTGTCACTAACGATGGTTGGACATGGGATGCCATAAGGACAGTTGGACATTGGATGCCATTATGGATGGTTGGCATGTTGTTAAGCATTGGTTGCCCAAGGATGTTTGACATTAGGATGATGCTAGTATGTGATGGGTTGATTTGAACAAATTCCCAAATTACATGTTGTTTATTAAGTTTAATGTACTTCCATGGCACTAGTCATTCAACAAGGTGGTATGTAGTTTGTGCCCATGTGTGTTAATGTAGACAATGCATGCCTTGTGTGTGTTCATTGGATTGAGAGGGGGGGGGGAGACTCCCTGAGCGAATTTTTGGAAATCTTAAACTTAAAAAAAAAACGCGTGTTTTTTTGTTTTTGCAGCCTCGCTTGCCCTAATTATGTATGCATGTATTTGTGTATGTAGTGATACATGATAATGATAAGCCATTATCATGCTATCACGACATGCTCCCAAGCGGGTAGCGCGGAAAAGTCCGTGTTCCTTTCAATTTTGACCAAAAACTTCCCAACATTACTAGGGTTCTGTACATGGTTGTAAAACGTGTAATTAAGTAGTAGTTAAGGTGCAACAAGTTTGAAGTGTAATGGAACCCGGTTTTCTGTACTTTTGCGGGTATACCGACGTGCGTAGTGATGATGAAGCTGTACCTATAGTTGTTAATAACCAGTCTTAAAGTTTGAATTTCAAGTCGCAAAGTCTTGTGCGTCCTTCCGACTCCTAAGGAAGACCTACTACCTCCTCACCAAGCCCACTTAAACTGGTGTCAGCGCTCGAGCCCATACCACAGTATACGTGTGCACGCAGTCGCGGGGTTCCTGTCACAGCAGAACATAACGCATTAATGTTGCTATTGTGTCCAATCAATGTCTTATCGCGATTAAAAAACATGGATGTCTTGCTATCCGTTAACTTTTTTTTACAGTAGTTAATGCGTGCATGCATGTTTTTATGGCGATTTTTCGAACATTAAAGTAGTTTAAATGGAAAACGGTACATATTATACGTTGATGTTATAAGCTAATAGGCATAAATTTAATGCCTTTTCTTCTCGCAATTGTCGCTTGGTTTATACCTTGATACACAAAATAATATCTGTGGAATGAGTATTTTAACTGCTGATGCATCCTTGAAAACAAAAAATGCAAATTTGACTTGTGACCAAAACATATTTAGAACTGCGAGAACATCATTTGGCGTGCTTTGAGGTCTTCGGGAGGCAATTTGTGATAGTGACGTCTGAGAATGGAAAAACGATTGCTGTGTAGCGTTCGGAACGAACTACGAGAAAATTAACGCTGCTACAACTTTTAAATAGTGTTTCTTGCACCCAATAAGTGATAAAACGAAATGGGGGTCTTTATTTCATTACTCATATCCATCGATATCGGTCTACATCTTTATTGTTAGTTATAAAGGCGATTTGGTGACAGATATATTACGACCAATCAATGCACCGTGCAGAGATTTTGTGGTCTAAGGGGCGAGTGCATTGGACAGGCATCATTCAGTACAAGTGCATTGAGAAACCGAGTAATGCGCAGTTTTTAAACTAATCCGCGACAGGTAAACCACAACAATTAACCATTATTTAGAACAAAAATGATTATTAAAATGCGGACCATACGCACAATATAAATGCAATCTACCACCAACGAAAATCCTGAGGTGAGAACGGGCCTTGACGCAGTAGGTGTTAAAACAAGCTTGTGTGAATAAAGGGTAAAAAACAGATTTGCACATTGTGGTTTTCGTTATCAGGGGCACGTCTTGCTGGGTAATTTGGCGTTGTACCATGACTTTGGAATTGAGGTTATGCTTGATTCACAGCAGTTTTGTGCATTCATAGTTGCAAGACCAAAAATTTACGTAATTAAGAGCATGCACGCGTTTCTTATATTTTTTCCAAGACATTACAATTTTGCAAATTGCTCGACAATAATAAAAATGGTTGTTTGTATAAAAGTGAAAGACACTTGAGGTACTTAATTACCTTATAATTATTGGTTTCTGCTCTTCGGATCGACCGCTTGAGATCAGCTGTCGCGTTTTCTGGATATTTCCCGCCATGTAGCTAGTGGTAGGCGTCTATAGGATCCATTCCTTGTGAACCGAATCAAGTACTCAAAGGCGGTTGAAACCAAGACGCAAATCCTTCAGCATACTCAACTTCATTTAGCACATCAATGCAAACCAGTGGACAAAGTAAAACATATTCGTGGAATACAAGAAACAGGTGTGTGATTCTTATGACTGTGAATATCTCGCTATTTACTTCAGTGATTGTATATTACAAGTTCTAATACAGTAGTTATTTATGTATGTAATGGTTAAGCAGAGCTAGCTTTGTAGTGTCTAACGATCACCAAGCTGGGGTATTATGTACCCCATAACGAAGTGCAGGAAAGTTAAAACAACATATTTTGGCAACGCACTTCTCTTTGTTATCGTCCTACTCAAAATTAGTTATTTATCTTAGGCCCTTAGGCAATTTGACCAAATTGGTCCCGAGATAGTAAAAAACGAAATTATGTTCAACCCCAATACACTAACATTGACACAAAAATGCATGATAGCATTTCTGGAATGGTAGCTAAACCAGCTAGACAGACGTGAAGGGATTTATAAAGTGCGTCCACAGTTTACATAATACAATCATGTCGAAAAGCACTCCATATTGTTTGTTGGATCATAGGTTTGTGAAAAAAAGATAGGCCTAGTTGGTGCGGATCTACAGCCCACTTTTTTAAAATACAAGCAAAACTGAAAATCTAGTACAAAACAAAGCAGATGCTAAAAGGCCCACAAAATCAATTTGATTTAAGCAAATACATTGGAATAGTCAAAAGGGTGCCTATTTTTAAGCCTATTAACCTCCCATAATTTGCAATCCACATTTATCTACATTTTTGAAAGCAACTGTATATTTTTGGCCACAATAAAACGCGGAATTTGCCCCTATTATGCTGTACGTGTCGTTTTGCTCCCTTTCAGGGTGCCGAAACTTTCTCGGCCCCAGGCATATTTTCGTCACATTAGGGACCTTGTCTTTAAAAAAGGACATATTATAAGGCACTTCATGTAACGCACAAAAAAAAGTTAGCAAATTCTGATATATAACTGGAAGAATGCAGCGCCCAAAGCGGGATTCGAACCCGTGCTGCCATTGATCATACTATAAAATTCACACAATATACATTACACAACATACTAAATTTACTATAATTACTTCACGGTCTGAAGGTCTTACCACTTACCACACCAGGACTGCTCGAAATACGGCTGCCTTTTAGTCACTAAATCTTCGTCTGGTAGATGTTTCTAATTATATGTTTATATTATATTCAAGGCATAGGACTTTAAGTCATGCATGACAGAATCCTAGGACTGGAGGACGCTCAATATCGTGCTAGCTGTAATGAATCTGAGTGTCCCCCAAATAGAGTGTCCTCGTCATTACACATTAATTGTTGCAGATACAGGATCACTTCATCGATATTTCAGCAAGAGTCCGCATAGGACAGCTATAATACAGAGAATGAGTCCATAGGACCACCATATTCTATGAGTGCGTGTCCTAAACAGTAGATTACAAAGATCGATAAGGTCCCACGGACAATGGGTTATAGAGAGGGAGTGTCGACGGACCGGCAAAATGCGTAGAGAGCCAGTGTTCGACGGACAGCAGGTTTCAGAGACTGGGCGTCCGAGGACGGACGAGGTTCAGAGAGGGGCTTCCTACGGAGACGCCCGGTCTCTGAAAACTGATGTCTACGGACAATTTTTATGGTAGGACTCTCAGTTCTTTTACACCGTCTAACTCCTTTGTGGCATAGGACCTGTATGTTTTAAAGCATTTTGTTTTACAGATTGTAATATTTGCATGGTGGAATTTACTGCTATTTAGGGCAATTTCAAAATTGTCAATTTTGTAATTATGTAGGTCCAGTTTTGTGGTGTCGATTATGTTGGTCTTAAGTTTTTCAAAAAAAAATTATTTGTTTTACACACTTTTGAGAAATTTTGCAGACACCAAGTGTAAACCTTCTTGACCCTTCGGTGTGTTGTCTTAAAGTTCTCAATTTAGAAACAATGTAAACTTATGATCAAAGGAATTTCAATCCATTAAAATATGAAATTAGTGAAAGTAACGATTTTGATGAATTTATGGTAATAGCTATTGGGCAATATAACGAGATACCCAACAACTTATCAGATAAAGAAAATAATCTACTTCCTAACAACAATGTTTCTATATTTAATTTTAAATATAGAAGTTTAAAAAAAAAAATGACAATAATAGAAAAGAATGCTTTTAACGGCAATTTCTCACGATTTACCATCATTGCTAAAAGAAAACTTCACTTGAAAAGGAAACTCCGCCTTCAATACTATGACTACCTGGGGATCGATTTTAAGTCACACATAGATAACCGTGGGTAAAGGGGGGGGCAGGAAATACATCCTTTTTGGGGGGGGGAAATATTGACATATCCCAAAAGGTTGATACAAAGTAGAGGGCGGATATTAATACTCCACAAATAACTACGAATATTGTTAGTGAAATCACATAGAAAATAATTAAACAACAACCATGTGGTTGGGGTGTCTAAGTCCACAGTACATCCATTGATCATTTCAAGAGGAAGTAAGCCCAATGAAAAATACAATTATGAAGAAAAATAGTTATTGTTATTTAGGGGAGATTTTACATGACCTATTAAAGCGAGGTTCATGACCAAACTCAGACTATTCTAAACATGATTCTGTTCATATCGCTCTACCAACCATTGCAAGATCAGATAGAACATTAACTCGCAAAATAAATTTATAAAACTATCAATCATCAAGTTTTCAGGCCTAGTTCACTCAGATCAAGAGCAGGAACACAACCATTACTGGGAGCTCCGCTCATTTGGATTTGGGCAAACGAAAAAAGCGAATATCCTCCTTCAGAAGGGGCCTAAGCTGTCGGTCCCATGTATAGAGTGTCAACCTGTATCTGTAAATTTTACAGACTCAGTTTCAAAAAGAAGTAGGTACCGGTAATCCCTGACCCAAGGAATCCCCAACAGTAATCCTGGTCATTTTGACTGACCAGGATTAAGGGATATTACCATATCCTTTACGTCCCTAGAGGAAAATGACTAGCAACCTGACGATCACCGTCCATTAAAAAGAGTAGCGATTTAAGGGATATAGGAGAGTGGATTAATAATCACTGTTGGGTAAACCTTTGAGGTTTCGGGAGATAATTATTAAATAATTAATTTATTAAAATACTTATCCTGTGACAGCAAGCCGTTTATGATTGTTTGTCACTTATGTAATAGCTTCCGTTAAACAATTGACGTATTGCAATCCATTGAAAAGAAGCGAAAAACAGTAGATTTTACATAAATGTGCAATCTGCCCACTTAGTTGTCATGTAGACGGCCCTCGACCTTTTGCTCACCCAACCAAATCATTGTGACATGAATCCATTCAGAAGTTAATCGTATGTAAATGATTCCCACTTCACAGGGCACCAATCCAATCCACTGATCAATGACATGCTATGGATGAGCGATTACCCACTCACGTGTGCTGAACATGGCGAGAAGGCCTGGCTTTACACATGTTGGAAGCCTTGGTAGAAATAATCGTTTCGGATCTTTTTCAGCACCGTATGTCAACCAAATTAAATCACCATGTAGAGAATAAGATTATCTGGTTGTCAGCTTCTACGAAGAGTATATAGGTCTTACCGTTTGTCCATTGCGCCCTCTTGAATACGCTCAGCAATCACTGGTGATTTTTGCCATAGAGTTAGCATTATGCCCTACCAAAATACCACTCTTTATAAATTAACCATTTTCGGATTTTTCTGAATGTTCTATCATAATAAAATTCACATATGTTATTTATGATAATATATTCTACAATTAGAGCTTCTACCAAGAAAATCCCTTGAGCACTTTTCTCGCAACGACGTGAGTTTTCTCATGTCCTATGCGTTAAGCACATGGTACGCATGGCAGGTCATAGGCCAATTGAATGCACTGTGTGCACAGTGAATGGGGAAAATGTTATACAGGGTGAGTAAAAAAATTGACCCTGATTGTGTCTGCCATTTTGATTTTTTAAATACTATATTTCTAATATGTGGTACATTCGGAAAGCGTATTTTATTATCTTTATTTTGCTGCAAAGATAATTCCAATCAGCCGAGCTACAGTCTTTTGAATCAAGTAGTCAGCTGTTTCCCTATCCACGGATTCCCATTTTAAATGCACAGCGGCCAACTAATGAAATGACTCCCCAAAATGATGAGGGTATGTCTATGTTTATGTCAATAAAGTGGGATCTCAAAAGGTGTAAAACTGATAATGTATGTTTTATTTGAAATGCTTTTTTAAAGATGTGACATATTTTGGTCTACAAATATAGACAATACTTTAAACATCAAAACGTTGTCACCGATGTCTGTTCCATCATATGTAATGATCAAATTCTCATCCAGAACTGATACATGTATCAAGCAGGGGTTTGCACAAGCTTTTAAACTGAGGTTCAAAATCTTCAGTAACAGATTCCAACCTATAGTTATAGGCAAAAATGACCATGATGACCCTTAAAGCATCCAGAAATATAAATAAGGGTGTAACGCGCAATGTCCCCTAATGCAACCCCTGGTATCAAGTTAATTTATTTTTGATTAATTTTTATTTTTTATGAGTGATGAGGACCTAGAAACTTTAAGAGGACATCGATGGTAAAATATGACTGAATTTTGTGGGGTGAAATAGCGTCAAATTTATTCGATTTTCTTCTGGACAAGCTTTTAAACTGAGGTTCAAAATCGTGATGACAGACATTGCGTCGCTGAACGTCGATCATTAATGTGGATCCGTGGACAGAGCGTAAAACAGACTACTTGATTCAAAACGACCGTAGCTCGGTTTATACCTAACCGATGTCAATGACTTTTGCAGAAAATTAAAGATAATGACCTATGTTCTCAGATGGTACCACATACATTAGATATATTTTACTTAGAAATTCAAAATGGCGGACACAATCAGGGTCAAGTTTTTTACGCACCTTGTAGTAAATGCAACTTCCAATGCCATTGCTAAATTAAAGGACGCTGCTAAAGCACAGTGTGAATATGGTGAAACCAAGTATGGCCCTCTCACTGAAGATTGTGACGACTTTTCAATAACACAATTATTATAATCATGATGATAGACATTGCTACTATTACCCTCTGTATGTCCATTACAAGAGTGTCCATCAACTTGGAGCATTGGTATGGCAAGTCTAAGTGTATCCTATGTGTCCCATATAATAAACACATGGGGCAAAAGCTTCAATTCATCCTAATTGGACAGAACTCCAGCAATGCTAGTTGCCGGAGTTAGGCAAGTGGTCTTGTTGCTGTAGACTACCTCTTAGCAGCAATAGCATATAAATTGAAATATAATTTGTCATGTTTTGCCAATGCCAAAAGACAAATAAGTTACAAATGGGTCATCAACTTTACAATTATGTAGCAGTGGCAGCCACATCCCTAAACGTCATTAACTGCATTTAATTGCACTTTTAAAAATATTACGGAGCGGACCCCTGCTTGGATTAGGTGGAAGTTGCCTCAAAAAAGATAACACTAGCTGAGCTCCCTTTTTTGCGGTGATCATCAGATTTTCCTCTAGGGACGTTAGGGATATAGGATGTGGCATCCATATTGGATGTCAAGATTACTCCTCCTTTAGTGCTTTTGTTAAATGTTTTTTGCTCCAATTTGTATTTATCTTATAAACTGATCTTCTTTGCTGTTTTGAGCAATGTGCTAATTTGATTGATGGCGGCCATCTTTGATTTGACAGAAATCAACAAGAAATTAAAAATAGATAATGATATTAGGTGTTACAGGTCATATTTTAGTGGCTTAAAATACTCAAGACTGTTGCCTAGGACACCGTGTATGAATTTTTACGCAAATCATATATTTTTTACTGCGTGTGCACAGTAAATTGGCAGCCATATTGACCGCCTTATTGATTTTGAAGCACCTTATAGTACAAAAACAGTTTTATGAGTTTTTTCATTAATCCAATGTATATTCATTATAATGTTGTTTAAATCACACTCTGGTGATTTTTAAGGGTGCTATATGTGTGGATTTTAGTACTTGGAATGGCTTTTTGCCTATTTGGCGGCCATCTTGGATTTACCAGCTTAGTCTGTTTGGAAAAAAATGACAACATGGTTTGTTGAGGTCTTTACCTCAAAAAGAGACAAACGCAAGTGTAACAATGCTTTTAACAAAAAAATCTTGCGAAATTACATATCGGTATACATAAATAGTAATATTAATCATTTGAAAGAAAAACTAACAAGTATGAATTGGACTGAAATACTACATGGTGACGATGTCGATGATGATTATAAGCGTTTTATTGGTACACTGAACGACTATATTGATCATTGTATCCCACTAAGGAAATGTACTAACAATAGGAAAAGAGACCCAATATGTTCATGGATAACAGAAGGATTACTCAAAAGTATGAATTAAAAAAAATAAATAATATAGAACATAATAAACGGTCTGCTACGGATGAAAATCTAAATAAATACAAATTATATAGAAAAAAATCATAATCTGACTCGAAATCGCAAAACGGCATTTTAAGAAGTTTAAGAATTTAAGAAGTTTAAATCTAATATGAAACACACTTGGGTCGTTTTAAGCAGAGTCGTATTCAAGATAAATTAAGAAATGCTGCCGGTGAACTTATTACCGATCCATATTACAATAGCAAATGGTTTTAACGATTTTTTGTGTGCAAATTAGCTGGAAAAACACAGGAACAAATACTTTTATGATTATTTATTGAATCCATTACAAAATAACTTCTATTATGTCGCCTTTAATTGAAGACGAAATCATTGTAATTATAATAAAGTTTGATCCAAATAAAAGTCCAGGTCATGACGGAATAAGTAACTTTTTGATCGAAAAGATTGCAAAAGAATAAGTGTTCCACTTGCGAAAATATTCAATCTATCAATTACCATATGACCTTAAAAGAGCAAGGGTAGTACCGATTTACAAAAAGGACAATACTGAACTATATTCTAATTATCGACCTATATCAATTTTGCCTTCTTTTTCTAAAATTCTAAAATTTGATAGATGGTCATCATTTATTGATAAATACAAAATTATTTTCAATGAACAATTTAACTTTAGACCAAACCATTCTACACAGATGGCAACTATAGACTTGATCGATAGAATTTACAAAGCTGTTGAGAAAATTGAAACTACATTGGGTATTTATTTAGATCTATCTAAAGCATTTGATACCAATCAACCATGGTATTTTACTCTATACATTAGAACATTATGGGTTTGGAGGCATCCCGTTGAAATGCTTTAAAAGTTATCTCTAACAGGACACAATATGTCCAATACAATTCATGTAAATAAAATTACAAAAACTTATCCTGTGGTGTTCCGCAGGGATCAATTCTCGGTCCTTTACTATTTATATTATATAAATGATATTATTATATATACATCGTCTATTCGAAATTTTGTTTTGTTTGCTGATGATACCACGATTCTGTATTTCCATCAAGACCTTGCCAATAAGATATCATTGGTCAACAAAGAATTACAGGAAGTTACAAATTGGTTTAAAGTTAATAAGCTATCAATTAATGCTGAAAAAAACTAATTTTATGACATTTAGATTTAAGAGCAATACTAATATTATCCTCAATGGTAGTAATTTTACCAGAGTGAACAAGACAAAATTTCTCGGTATCATAATCGACGAAAACCTGTCATTTAAATATCATATTGAAGCAGTGTCTAACAATATACCAAGAAATATTGGTATTCTAAGTAAGTTGAAACACTTTCTTCAAATTACAGAAAAGAGCCGTAAGAAACACATTCAATGTCCATTTTAGAGCTCATTCTGGAGCACTTGTCAAGAAATTAAAGGCTCTTTAGATATTAATAGATATAATCTTGCTATTTTCATATTTTAAAAGCATTTTACGGCTGATCTTCCTAAAATGTTTGATGATTATTTCACTGAAAATCGTAATCTCCATACTTATCTTACGAGAAACCCCACGACTATCAGTTAAAGAATAAAATAACATATGCATCTAAAAGCGTTAGGTCAATGGAACCAAAATTTTGGAATCGGCTAACAGCTGATCTAAAAAAAAACAAACAAACTGTTAAGTCATTTATAACTTACTTTAAAAACAATTTGTGTATGTTATATGAGTAATGAATCTTTATAGATTGTGATTTTCATCAATATTTAATTATATAATTATCAGTTATTCGTTGCAATATTATTATATGTACTTTGGGTATCTATGTGTGATTTGTTTGTTGTTATGGTAGGAGTCACCCACTTCTGGCTTATCTTGCATGGAAATAAATGAATATATGAATATGAATATTTTATTATCTGTTACCTTTGTGCTTATAGAGCCAGTAAGAATGAGTTCATGATGATTATGTAATTAACACATTTAGTGATAGAAAAATACGATGTATTTACAATAAAAGCCAACTTCATGGTTAGTCTTTGGAATCTCAATGTGACTTCTGTGTACTATGATAAAGTATGTTTGGAAGATGTGTGGAACTCAGACAATCATACGTATTAGGAACACAGGGTTGTGCATGACACCCATTAAATACTTAAATGTCTAACAAAAAGCAATTTGATTAAACCATCCAAAGGCGTTGATACCACAAAATGAGTATAGCACAGTGATATGAAATGTACATATCAGGCACATGCAGATGAATGTGAAACAACCGACTGTCGATGTCGCATTTTAAATTGGTATGGTTAAGATGTGTTACAATTTTTAGTTGTTAGGTAATTTTGATGTGTGATTTTTCTGGAAACCATGATAAAGACTTTTTAATATCACACCTTTTCATATCACACCATTTATATAACATAATGTTGCATTATATATCATATCATATGTCATATAAAAAAAAACCATTGTGTCATATTAACCATATCATACTCATGTATCATATAAAATTAGTATTACTTTCAAAATTGTGCAAATTGATGAAAGACCGAAAAAGACAAATGCAGAATATGTCTGTGCTAATCCGCTAAAGGCGTCAACGTGCCCATAATTTTTTCAGCGTTAATTTTAAGTAGCCAAAGCATAAAAGATCCAACGATTTGCTTCAAGTGACACTCATCTTCAACAGGATGCATGACGAATTTAGATCGTAGATTATGTTGCTGCTGTTCAATTGAACACAATTCGTTGGCACTTTTTCAAATTTCGCCGGGTACACTTAAATATAATGTATTGAAGATCCTCTCGGAACTATTATTAGATTAATGATGAAAAATATCGCAATTGGATGGCGTCGAAGTCTACCCGTGGTAAGAGGACTTTTGTCACTCTTTCTTGACTGATTTTGTTTGTTTAGATAATAAGATACTCACAGGGTGAAAATATTGCTGAAGGCAGAAATCATAGCAAATATTTTTGGATACACAATATAACAACATTTCAGATTGAAGGAAATGTGGGATAATCAGAGTAAAAGCCCATTGTTTGTCTGTTTTTTTTTTCGCTGCCTTGGAGGGTGAAATTAACACTAGATCTAACAAGAAAAATAACCCTACCTCCTTTTTTTGCGGTGATCATCGAATTTTCTCTAGAGACGTTAGGGATATATTATATAATATATTTAAATATACACGTGCACCAATCTATTACATCATTGTATGTGGAATGCAAACGACCATTCTCGTTCGGTCACAAGGTTTCAAGTTTTTCAACCAAATCCTGCTTTGCCAACGTAACACTCTGTAATTACTTTTGGTCAAAGAAGATTCCTTTAGTACAAACCAGCACAGATTGTGTTCAAATTTGACTGTTGGTAATTTTGTCATTTGAGTGGCAATATTAAAGTCGTCACGTTGTGACGTTAGACAAACAAGAGTGTTTCTGTCTTTGTTTGTTGGGGTTTTAGAATTCAATCTTCAACTGTAAAATTGTGATTATTAATTAAAGTACCCACACTCTTGGGGTTATTTTAGAAAAACAATGGTACTTTATCCTTAGAACAATGTTGGTATTAGAACGTAACAAGCAAAACCATTAATATTGATAATTAAAACAATTATATATAAGTACGGCCTGAGTGTGACATTGGTGGTTACTTGCTTGTGAAATCTCCTTTCATACTAAAACAAAATTGGTGACCATTGTTGATGTGCACAAAAATGAAGTTGCAATAGAATCCTGGTATTCTCATATTCTCAGCAGCTGAACAGAAGTAGAAAGTACACTTACTGCAAGTATGGCTCTACTGCACTATACTTATGGCTCAAGACTGGCGACTCTGAAGCTGAGCGAAGCCAAGACCACCGCTACTGCTTTTCCACCTCAACCACCACAGAGGCTCATCGCCAGCTCAATCAACCGCAATGGAGCGCCTCTGCCATTTACAACCTTACACCAACCTATCTGGGAGGGAAGTTGACCGGCAGCCAGCTTACTTACCGGCAGGATCTCCAGTCCGTATGCGCCCAAGGTATCTTCGGGCATCACCCTGTGACGAATGGCATGGAATCCTCAATGGGGTGCCAAGCCCAAAACGATCTTACGCACCACCGCTTGGCTCTGGTCTAAAGCGCGCTGATATGCAGCCCCAGCATGGTTGCAACAGCTCTCACACAAGAAACTGGATACAGTACTCAACGAGAACTTGAGAACCATTACTGGTTGCCTCCGTCCTACTCCATCTGAGTTTCTACCAGTGCTTTCAGGGATTGCGATGCAGAGGCTTTCGGAGAGAATCACCACACGCACAAACTAGGAATAAGGCTCGATGGACCAGCAACCATGCTGCATAACACTGATCAAATGAATCACACCAGCTCGGCGACAGAGACTTGCTCTCGGCGACTTTTCTGTCGACACACGCTGCCTCAACTCATCAGCTCCCCATTCAACATATTTACAGACATGGAATACTGCTGGTAGATACTTCAAGACCAGATCAACCCACTATTACACCTATGACAGAACTAACACCTGGTAGCAATCTTAAACGAGAGGAATGGGTCACCTTAAACCGGACTCGCACAAGAGTTCGGTCGCTTCAACATATCGTTTGCGTTTTTGTTGCGACAGAAGAATCATGTTGTGTGGTGTGGCCGGGGGGTGGGAGGGGGGCGGTAACCTGGTCGGACTAGGGTTAACCCGCAAAAGCAATGATACTCCAGAGCACCTGTTGCGATTGTAAAAGAAGCGCCTTTAGGACTAATCATTAGTCGTTAGTCCGAACTCATCGTGAGTTCGGACCCAATATATCAATGTTTGTGTCACTGGGAAAGATATTATCCATTTGCCGCGTCGACCCTGGAAGAGAATCTGGGGAATATTTACAATCTAAGTGCTGATAGAATGTGTCTTGGCCAGCTCCGGCCTAGTGATGATGAAGCAAAATGATTGTGACGATTCCTGATGGCAGCGTCAGCGTATAAATAGACAGCAGCGGTTGTCTACTTTTAAAAAGGTGCAGATGAATAAGTTGGTGTCTGTAGGTCTTAAAAAACAATTAGAGCTGTTTACCTTTGGCCACTCCGTACGAAGATTTGCTACCTTTTTTAACATGTTCCCATTGTTATGATTTCTAGACTTTTGAAACATTATTCTTTGACAATCGTATTGACTGCAAATTTTTGTTAGGTCAAAAACAAACTTTTTTCCCTTAAGGGTTTTAAACAAAGGTTAGAAGGACGATCACATTTGATGAGAGAGAACAATGATTTCAAAGCATTTAATTTAACAATTTAGTAAAACAATTTAGATTGCTCAAACGGCGCACTTGCAATACAGATAGAAGCTGTTTTTTTAGATGATGGGACAAGTCGAAGGCTTGTTCAAGGATATTCTAACATTTCAAAACCAATATAGAATTCCCTACTTACGCACAAACAGATCCGCTCCAATTACTTTTCATTCTAAAAAGGTTAGAACAAGTCGCGTGGCGCGCTCCCCGGACGGTAATTATTCTAGAAGCCAAGATTCAAGAGTTGTGTGGCCTCCATCAGTCAAATTGGTATTCGGCTGACTTGAAACTAGGGCTGCATTACATAGAGTGGGATAGTCTCGACGTCTCACCCACTCGCCAAAACCATTCTAATTAAAAATGGGAGGCCTATTCATGGTGGACGCTTAAGAGTTTTTCCCTTTTTCTAATACAAACGATACTGTTCTTAAAGTCGCTATCAGCGATTTTTCAAAATATAAACAAGTCGTGCCCTTTTTCATAACGTCCCTTTTTGCACTGTTTGTATTGGAAATTGTTGCAGTAAGGCTCTCTGTAGTTGCTAAGCGTAACCACGACGTTTGACAAGATATGATTTTATGATTTGGTTCCTAATAAAAGTCAGGATCCGATTTAAAGTCTAGAATACAGTCGAAATGCATTTCAAGACCGCCTTTCAAAATGCTTTTTGTCTGTCTTTGCACAACGAAACGCAAATAATAGGTGTTGATCCTTCATTTTATGTCAATATGGAAAGCAGAATGCATATGGACATTTCTTTCAATAGTAGAAAACTCTTTGTAAGTAAAGTATTGCATGTCACGGATTCCGGCAATCAAATCTTCGATGACCTTAGTTTCGAAAACGCCTTTATATACGCTAAAAGACAATTTGTGTGACACTACGTAGCACTTATATAGATTAACCCATCGTGTCACATCTAGTACTTTTCTGAAGGGATGGGCATTGAATGTGGGCATGGCATTGTGGATTAAATTTCCACGCTAATCTATTCATAACGTGTTGTCCGATAGCAGAGAAAAATAACTTCTATCTTATTGAAAAGCATTGAAGTAAACGTAAGCGCATTTATCGCTACATTAACTCTCAACATTATAATTGCATTTGCTTCAATGGCATTAATGTAATAGTGAGCCGAATTTTACAGACTTTTGAGCGCCGTGTATTGAATACGAAGGAACACAAAAGACATCATGAAACAGGTGAATCGGCTCAAATATTTTTTTTTCTACCCCCTCTCCCAAATAATCGACGCTGTCAAAACTTTTCCTCTGGGGACACGATGGGTTGAATTACTAGAATATTTTTATAAAAGAGACTTAAACTCAGGAACTGCAAAAAAAAAACCATATACGCTACAGTGTTTTTGCGTTCCCGACATACAGGGCAAAAAACCTCCGGATGCAAATGTCACGTGTTTGTGCCAATTGTGACTAAGATAGTATGTCCCTTTAAGATGGTGGGTACTAGAGCCCTCACCTCTCACGTGAGTCTCTGGCTCGAAGGACTTCGACACGCGCCGCCGGCGATCATCGTGAGGGTTCTTTCACACAAGGACTATTTTTTCGTCCTGTTGCTGCGATAATCTTTTGTCACATAAACCTTTAAAACAGACTGTGTAAATAGATAACATGTTTAAACAGATTGTTTAAATAGTTAAACAACTCAGTTAAACAACCGGGTTGTTTACATAGCGGAAATGAATTAAACATGGTTGTTTAAAGTTTTTTAACAACTTTTTATAAACCAGCATTTTTACAGTGTTCAATCTAAATGCTGATACGATGTGCCGCTTGACCCAAATGATTTTCGCTTCAAGCCATTCAGTGACTTGTTAGCATATTTGTTTGTTTTAATTTTAAGATTTTTTTTTTTAACAGTTAACAAAAACCTTAACCCCAAGTCTAATATAAAATTGTTTTTAAAAAAAATTTTTAAAAAAACAGCATACACTACGAAAGTCAACCTTAGCAACTTCTTCTTTGTTTTATTTTATTTCACATTTTCTTTACTAAGGAAAAAAAAACAATAGAACAGGCCACACATAAAGCCCATCTTAGATTACCATCCCCGAGACATGTATCGTTACCTGAAATACGGAATTCGTTCTTTTTTTCCTTCCTGCGGACGAGGTAAAACCCTCTTATTTTCACGTTTCATCTGGAACGGTGTGAGTTTTGAACTCGAGAGATCGAAAGGCAATGAATAATCATTTAATGCGATTTAGACAAATTCAATTCAGAAGTACCATGACATCAGCCTCAACATGGGGTTTGGGTACACATTATTGGGTTCAAAGTTCATTTTAAGAGAAATATTGTTTGTTGCATATAATTCTGAGAAAATTATTTCTCTCCCGCCGCAGTCAAGAGCTTATAAACACCACAATAGGTGACAAGACCCCCACATCGCTTGTACACAGATAGTGCATGTTTCAAGCTCACCCTGGGCAGAGGAGATAGGGACATTTTGTGCAAAATAGGGTATGGGTTTTGTTTTTGTGTGTATGAGCACCTTGTCTTGCGCCAGTATAAATGGCCTATGTTAATAAACTCATTGCTAAGGTCAAACATTAAGGTCAACTTCTGCCAGAAACCAATGGTCGAATTTGATGAGGACTTGGTAGATTGGTATGAGTGGCCCATGTATTACTCATGCAATCTCGCATGTTAAATGTGCATATCATGGGCTCATTGCATATATGTTCTGATTGACTTTAAACAAATCGAACACAATGTCTTACTTGACTGCAACTTGGCAGACACGTAATGGTGAAGCGTCCCCACGCGTTTGATGATTCTATATGAATATAGATAGTGCGAATGCCGACACCGGCGAAATTATATTTGATATTACTTCCCAAATCCTTCAGGGCCGATTACTTAGGTACACAAAACCCTGTTCCGAGTTCAGAACAAACAAACACATCGTATATCAAATCTTTCAAATACGACCAGCAGATACATCTTATTAATCAGTTAAATAGAGTCCTGCAGGTCACCACATTGCCCATTTAATTAATGGCGCGTTATACAGGAACTGACACCTTAGACGTGGAGCATGAGCTACGTGGACATCATTCATGGTACAGCTTTGCGCGATCGCTTTGTGTTCCATCTGCTTTTGGTTGGAGAGGAAATCTAAGTCACCCAGGGTTAGCGTCATTTTAACGACATCATGTATTCATGCTACCGCATGATAGTTCATCTTTGAAAAGTTAAGTTTTTGGCATCGAGAATTCTTGTTTCTACTGTCCATTCAAGTAGCTTAGGACCTCGTTTAATTAATATTAGGAGAAGGTATTAGGGTCGGGAAAAAAATCGTTTGAAGAAAGAATCGATTGAAAGGAAAGTTGGTATCAAAAATTATACCCAACAAGATTTTGAAGGTGCACGCTGAAACGTATTTCCTCACACCCAATTCTATTCCATTTATGCGATTTTTGGCCATCATCTGCAAGGAATCGGAACACCGAATATTCGTACTGAAGCATAAGTTTTGCAGGAAATGTTCCATTTTAAATGGGTGTTAAAAAGCGTTGCATCGCTCTTTGACAGTAGAGGACATTGTCGATATCTTCAACAATGCTTGTAATGAAGTACTAATGTATAAATAATGTCTATTGATTCCCGGGATTGAATGTAGTACAATCAGTGCCCTGAGCAACTTTTGTGTTATTCACGGTGTGTTTTATAGATGATGTGAATCAATGTTAACAACGCACGAAACTTTAGCAACGTCTGGTCTATTGACGTGATCGAAGTGCGTAAGGACATCACATACAGCACTATTCATGGGCATTTGTACTGATTGAGCGCTAATTTTAAAACCACAAGCCTACAGGTGCTCACGCATACAGCGGACAGCGCTTTGGTTCTTGCACGGCGGTGATGTCACAAGGCACATCGTCTATACAAAAAATATGTCGCTTCAAACTTCAAGAAATAAAAACACAATACATTCTTTGTGTGAGACAATGTGAGCGGTCACTGGCGACCAGGTCTTCGGTCCGCCGAAATCGACGAAATACAATTGTAGTCCATCTTACTTTGACCCATTTTTCCAGGACTATCCCAACCCCAAGCCCCAAGAGTCTATGCTGACTGTTCTCAATGTCAATCCTCATGACCCTGAGATGGAAGTGTTATATTCTGAATTCCCCTATTCTTTTTCTTGCTTCTTGGTTAACAACCTATTAAATAACTTGTTTGGGACTAAAATAACTAGTGTGAGCGACACAAAATAAAACCTAGCTGGGAGACCAAGAAAAAACTAGCTGAGGGACCAGAGAAAATACTAGCTGACTCCAACCAGAAAATAACTAGCCTGAGGACCAGAAAATAACTAGCCTGCCTGAGAGCCAAAACTTACTTTCCAAGGGACAAAAAAAATAGTCTCCCATGGGACAAAATATAGTTGTCACAAGGACCCAAAAGTTAAAATCCGAGTGGACCAATAAACTAACTAGCTGAGGGTCCAAAATAAACTAGCCTTAGCGACCAGAAAAGAACTAGCATAAATGGGACGCCCTAAGAGTTTCTGGAATTTATTAGCCTGGAGCGAAACTAGCAAACTATATCCAATCACAATTACATCTTTTAAGAACTTAAACATGATGTATTTTTTTAAAAAAGGGGGTATCATGGTTATTATAGAAGGCATGGTAAAACTTCGGAACAAAGCGTTAAAGTTGCGGCCATTCTGATAAGATGACAGCAAAACTTTTGATTCATCCGCTTGAAACCTCACAGGGGGGATCGGATTCTCAATAGAGGGGGCGCCAAATTTTCCGGATCGCTGCGCCCGTCGGGTAAGCCATATTTGGCGCCGACGCCCTGTACCGCCAATCTTAGGATATA
>JAMKCH010009990.1:0-63552 GCA_023653785.1 Ophioderma brevispina
TTAAAATTTAGAATGAGCATCAAACCCAGTACCAATAGATTTCATCAATCGCTCCTAAGCCAACGCAGATTCTATAGCTCAGAGAGTGTTGTTTTTATAGTAGCATGAAATTGGCAAATCAAATCCATGCAGCCATCAGAGGCATATAAATTTTTCCTCTCTCCAAGCATTACAGTGTGCTTGCCTCTCTAAGAAAAAACACAAATTTAATCATCCTAGTAGTCCATAAGATGCCATCATCAGATTTTCCGTTCGTTGCACCCACTTAGTGATTAATTTTCCCATATATCACCTTGAAAGGGATGTCCCCCTGACTAGGATTAGGTATGTTTCCGCCCCGAAAGGCTGCACGTTAGCGTGTGCTGCCCATTTCAAAATGGCCGCCATTGTCTTATGTAAAACCGCCATTATAATTTCATTACAGATAGAAATTTTATCCACGACTATACGAAATAAAGTTTTTAACTACCTGAAGGGATCTTAAACATCTAGGGGTCCAAGATGGCCGCCGCAAGGGGGCATATTTTGCTCCATAAACTCAAAATGGCTGATTGTTGAAAAATGAACCTGGGTGATATTTTGGGAGCTCCAAAAAGACTTTATGGCATTTATATTTACGTACAGGGTTGTTCTTAAAGATGGCGGTGATTATATTGGCTCTAGGGTACGTAAATCAGGAAGAAAAGCAGCCCTACCCATCTTTTTGACGTTATTAAACAACACTTTCTAATAATGACCCTAAATCATTTCCAAGATGTAAAAAATATTAAAGTGGGGTATTGACTTGTCCTAGAGAGTGCCGTTACTATAGCTGGTTACTACTTGGGCCATGTAACGTAGTTTAAACTGACTCTATAATAGTTCATATGAAGACAACCGCTCATATCAACCTGGTACAATAATAAATGGGTGTGGACTGTATTTAAGGACTATTCAGTGACGTCATAGGTATTTCACAGTAAAAATAAAAAAATATGCTTATGAAGAAGTGAAAAAATTGTCTACTAGTATATGTAGAAGGAAAATTTAAATATGGTGACCTAAGTTTCTTAAAAAAAAAAAAAAAAAAAAAAAAAAAAAAAAAAAAAAAAAAAAAAAAAAAAAAAAAAAAAAAAAAAAAAAAAAAAAAAAAAAAAAAAAAAAAAAAAAAAAACTTGTACCACAGGCTCCTTCTCTCTCTCTACTGCCTAGATCAGCTTCCTTCCCAGCGTCAACTAGTGTTGAGTGGTCTGCAATTATCCAGAAGTACGATAGAAAATTGCGGAAAAATCTTATCAATAGAGTTTCGTTATGGTTCTATTAGTCGAAAAAGATGTGCAGGGTTGTTTCTTCTTCTTGATGTATTGTCCACCGCGGAGCGGGGTTTATAACCGCCACCATCCATGGTATGATCATGTCCGCAATAAACAAATGTCATTAAATCTCTATTTTGGTGCTCTCAAAATTATCACTCGCTTCTTACGCAAGCTATTGGACATTTAGGACATTTAACAAAATATGCCTCCTACCGAAAGCATTTGGACACTGAAGGTTTAAGCCCACTTCAGGGGAGGTGAACTTATTTTGTTTAGTCCTGGGATAAAAATTCCTATCTATAATGGAAATACAAACGTAGTTTTTCATAAAAACAATGGTGGCCATTTTGAAATAGGCAGTACGCGCTTAACGTGCAACTTCCGGGGAGGAAAACATACCTAATACTAGTCTGGGGGACACCCTCTTTAAGGTGATTATATTGGAAATTATATCACCATGTGGGTTGCTTGCAACAAACTCGAATTTTAAGCCCGTACAGAACCTGGCTTATGGACTATAGTGACTAACCAGAGATTTACTTTCACATTGCAAACTTTGTTTGAAATAAAAGAAAAGGACTGAAGTTTGCCATTATAAACACATGATTCATGTGATGCCATGTGAAAGTAATTTTGTTTTGACTGTTAATGCAGAACAACATTGCCATTTAATTTTAACAAAGCAAAGCCCAATGATCAACTGCCATTACTTTGCAGAAATGTTTTTTTTAAAATGATTTTTTAATGGGTTAAAATTAATTTTGTTGAAAAGAAAATGAACAGCCTGTATTTTTGGAGGGTCATCCGATGTACTGAAAGATCTTATGTCGAAAAAACATGATTCAGGGTCTGTCTGTTTGTCTGTTCTGGGTCAAACTTTAGTTATACACCTTTTGGGTGACACCTTTTCAGCTACGGTAATATTCTATCAGGAAGTGTATATTTTATATGGCCTATTTTGGACATTTATAGTTTGGAAAAATTCTCATTTCCCCCATCGGATATGCAGTTAAGAGTTTACTTAGATCAAGGTTTCGGTTTGACCTGGATCGCGCTAATTGACACGAATATGGCCAATCCTATTTTATTGCAAGACAACACATAGGCAAAATGTAATTTAAAATGCCTACCTTAAAATATGGTGATTAAAAAGTGCAATATGCAAAATTTCCTCTTGTACAAATCAAGGGTTTCTGGAGATGAAATTACAAGTACAAATTTCTAAGGTTAGGCTGCCATTGTAAATCAATCGCAAGAAAATAAAGGGTATCATAAAAAGGAATCACTAACTGATTTAGATAAGTTTCGTGTTGCCCTAGAAAAACACCCATTATGATAATAGCACAAATCAATGTATGCATAGGCAGTTTCTCGAATGTATATAAGTAAATGACTGAAATGCCATCGCTCTCTTAATTGGCAGTTACTAGAAAAAAAAGAGATAGACTGAATCAGGTTTAAAGGCAGGTGACCAGATTGACAACCCTCAACCCCCACTTATTAAATTGAGCGTTTGGTATCGGAAGGAAGAAAGTCATATTTTCTCATTAGCCCATTGAAAGTTAAGGCCCAGGAATATTTCTTTCAGGCCTGTAGAGAGTTCCCGCTTTGAAGTGATTTAGCGTTTTATGCTTTAAAAAGTAAAACCATTTAGCTGTTCTTTTCATTTATTTATCTATGTATCTCTCTTTTTCAAAACCCCACTCACAGGTCTGCCTTTTGGTGAACAAAGACATCTCCAAAAATGTGGTCAAACAACAGTTTATGGTTCGACTGAACGAATATGTTCATGGACAGGCAACATACTAGTCCAAATTTGTTGTGGCCGTGGTCCGTATGTTCCGTACGATGAATCGGTAACCTTTTTTAAAATGTTGCAGGCTCTAACGCTATTCCTCGATTGACTCAAGATTGATAGGATGATAGAGTGAGGTGCAGCAGTATTTATGTGTATCTTTGGCGAATTATTTGCATATTCATGAATTTTAATTAGCTTAATCTTTTTGCATATTTTCCGACATTCGGTTTTTAACTTTTTTTGAAATGCTATGCTGGCTAAACGCTAATTCCAATTTACGGTCCACTTGGTAGGGTGATAGAGTGAGGTGGCCCAAAATTATTATGTGGTTAAGTTTTGGCTGCCATTATTTGCCTATGCATGAATATTAATTAGCTTATTTTGGCAGGTCAAAATTACAACCTTACACCGCAAGGCTTGTGAGCAAGTTATCTGGAGTTGCAGTTGGTGCGTTATAATGATGTAACTGGTGGAAGGAGCGGGTTAAAAGAGTTCTCGAACCTGATTAGATGTTGGGCATACTTTTGGGGGGGGGGGGGGGCAAAAAATATTTAATATGCAAATGAGGCCAATTAGTATTCAAAAATCAGGCGTAATCGCTATTATTTTGAAACGGTCACATCGGTTATGCAAAATTCATTTACTGCACAGAAAACCCATTATGGTGCGCATCTTCTTTGCCATTTGGAAAGTTCCTGCTACATGCGGCTTCCTTAGGTATGCAACTGCGCTAATTATGAAATATGGCATAATTGCTGTATCGACTTTTAAATGGTATTCGGATATGCAAAAAATTCCTTGGATAGTGCTTACATGAACACCTACTATACCCATACATCTTTGTGTAAATCATATGCAGGGGGAAGAATGGGGTTTGGGGAGGGGGACGGTGGGGTTGTTGGGGAGGGGGAAGGGTGGGTGTTGGGGGGAGGGGGCAGGGTGGGGGGTGGGAGGGGGCAGGGGTGGGTGTGGGGGAGGGCGAGGGGTAGGGAGAGGGTAAGGGAAAGGGGTAAAAAAAGGAAAAAAGGCGGGGGGGGGGCGCTTGGGAGGGGTGGGTGGGTGCGTTTGTGAGAGGGGTTGGGTGGTGTGCATCGGGGTTGGGTAGGGTGCGTTTACCATCAAACCCAAAGCCGTTCAAGACGTCACATGGGTCAGCATCTCCACAGACCTTGACCTACGCGATGAGCTAGCTCTAACATGTGATCTGATATGTGATGCACAGATCTACGAACAGGCACTTGAGAATGCTGCAGACAAGGTCGGCCTGCATCTGAATGCCGGGAGGACTGGATATATGACTGTCAATGAGGAAGACGATCATCAAACCATCTGCACAGCAGAGTGTAGCCAACTCAAAGAGGGTCAAGGACTTCAAGTATTATAGGGTCCGATGGTGCGACAGCAAGAAAGACTCCTGTCACGCAAAGGACAAGCTGGAATGCCTGCAATAAACGACACACTTATGGCAATCTGGTATCTCCAAGTCAACCAAGCTGAAATTCTTTTAGAGCATGTGTAGAGAGTATCCTGTATATGTATCTGAGACTGGACATGAGAACGAGCTTACAGGATAGACTGGAGGCACCTTACACAAGCTTCTTTCGCGAGTACACAACATATCCTGGCGTGAGCAAAAGACAAAGCACAGGATAGATGGAGAGATCCCTCCCAATTTCAGTCTTATGTTGCCCAACGACGTGCACGATTGCCGGTCACTGTCAGTGCGATTGACCAAGTAGTCTAAGACGTCACATGTTGGAAAGTTACCATGCCAAACAGGGGTCGTCGCCCGTTTAACTACATGATGTGATTGCTCGAGACATACGGCATGCAGGATCATCTGACATCCCCAACCAAATGACCACAGGGACATTTGGGCTACATGGTAGAACCAGCATTTTCGGCTGCGGACGTTAGATAGATAGATAGGGTGCGTTGGGGAAGGGTGAGGTGCGTCGGCGAGGGGGGTGTGACCTGGCGAGGTGGGGGGTTGCTTGGGGACCTGTCGACTTGTTGATGCACCTTGGTGACTCTGTGGAACTGGATGACTTCTTGTGACAGTGGTGACTTCGTGTGACCTTGGGTGACTGACTTTGTGACCCTGTGTGAAACTTTGTGACCCTGTGTGAACTTTGTGACCTTTGTGACCTAATGTGACCTTTTGTGAACTCAGTTCGGGACCCATGTGCCTTGGGGGTTGACTTATGTGACCTGTGTGACCCCAATATTGTGCACCTATAGCTTGACCAAATCCAATTTTTATCAAACTTGCGTAATTTTGTATAACACTTTCTCTAGTGCCATGGGTTATCTTTTATAACTCATCATTTTGCCGAACTTCTCATAAAGAAGCGTGATCGTGCAACAGGGACACTGTGGTCGGGAGAACCGCCTGGTTAATTGCACCGGTCTATGGGCCACTTTAGGACCGATTAAGCATCTGTTTGTCCGGTAATATGATTTGATGCTGAGAGAGAAAAAAATCATAAAAAATCAGAAGATGATCAGGTCACCCACCTTTAAGCTGGAGAGTTTGCATCTGTGCGGAATTAGGCATTATACTTTTGACATTTTTTTCTTTTAATAACACTAGTACATAGTTATATATATATTGGAGAAATAGCCCAATCTTATGCTGTAGTAAATGAACTCAAAAGGAGAATTTCATTATGCGCTGTGTAGTTGATAATTTAGTAGCTATATTTCGACCTCTGTAGTACAGAAAATTGGGGTTTCCAGTAGATTTTGAATTGCAATGTTCTCAGAAAACGTGTTTTTTATAAAAAAAACCCGGGGGCGCGGGGGGAGTGAGAGGGGAAATTTAGACACAATTCAGATGGAATAAAGCAAAATACAAGAAAATGGAGTCACAGAAGTATTATATCAGCACAGGCAGACAGAAAGACGACAGGATATTAGAAACTAAAGTGAGAGGATATTGGTTACAAGTCTGAACTCAGAGATTTCGAAATATATGTTTTTGTGTAATAAGAAAAATAGTTCAACTAGAACTATAAGATAGTAACTTAAAATGCACAATTCGAAATTTGAGATGAATCGGATTTTTCCATTTGATGCAGTAAAAATTTAGTGTAGTTTACGTCCCCATGGGATACTGGTATTACAAAAATCCGGATCCGGGAAATTTATAACAAAGTCTGTGATTTTCTATATTGAAGGAATTTGATAAGCGTAGCAATTGCAACAGTAGTTAATTAGTATATGGACAGGCATATGTACATGCAAAAAACAGATTATTTGGAAAGTGAGGTGACGCCCTCCTCAGGAAAATCTCTGATGGTCGGCCCTTAAGTAAGGCATTCACTAGCGACAGTAAAAAGGATTCAACCAATTTAGTGACAAACATCATACATGTAAACTTCGGTAATAACAATTTTCTTTAAAACCTTGAAATTGATGGTATTTGTATGTGAGGTCCATGATAAATGATGTAAGTGAACATAAGTAGTTGAATTCATTAACATGTTAAATTATGAATATTTAAACTAAAGAAATTCAATGACAGATTAAATTGCAAATGACAAAAAAAAAATAAATTGTAGTTTGAAGTACCGATATTTTTATGTCTATATTTTACAAACATTAAAAAATAACGTAAGGCAGGAGTGGATATGACAATAATCAATGTTGTACAGCATTTAAACGGTTGTACTTGATTACACACACACATACAGGAACACACACAACTCAAAGAGTACCTCTGTAACTTTGGGAATCTGATAAACTGAGAGATAGTTATGAGCAATAAAAAGGGGCCCTGTGTAAGCCTCAAAACTGGATGAAATTACAAGAAGACCTCTACTATTACCTATAGATTATGAATACGTCTACTACTACTCTAATACTTACTACTACTACTACTATACTAATAATAACTTCTTTGCTACTATTACTACTACCACCACCAGGCGCGGATCCAGGGAGGGGGGCGGAGGGGGCTTGCGCCCCAGGTGGTTCATTCTGCCAAATGCTTGCCAAATTCAGCCCCCATTTTGAACCAGTTACAGCTTTTTCAAATCCTGGATCCGCCCTGACCACCCACTGCTTACTGTAACCGCCACTGTCCGTCATTTTTACATCAATTCCATGAACTTGTACCTAGACTGTTTGCCAATAGCCATGGCAGTAGCTTTCCTTGGCGCGCAGCGACGTGTTTGGTCCTGTGATATAAGAAAAATTAGGTACATTTGGCCTTATTTTCTGTAGCTATTTAAGTTCAGGTTTTTTGCAGATTCAACTGATTAAGGAGTGCAAAAATGGTTGTTTTTCTGATGGAACCTTTTTTTTTTTTAGAGTTGGTGGACATGGCAGTGCCAGATCAGATGGTGAGTGACCCAGGCCTCAGTGGTTCAAGATATGGGATACTGCTGTACCAACCCCTTCCTCCTGGATCTCTGATGGTAACCTAAAACATTTGGTCTCTTGATGTTTGATGTGATCCTGGCACATTAGGTGGGAGAGGAGGTCGTGCTTTTGGTGCAGCTGCTGGATAGAGTCGATGGAGGAGCACCATTCAGTGGTTTGAATATTCTGTACCCTTTGACTTGCACCCGTGTCATTGCTGTTCTGAAGGAGGATTCGTTTCGTCGGAGATGATGTATCTTGCTATGTATACAAGTAGGGGTTGAGTGCAGAGTTGATCTGGTTAAAATGACTGTACCCGAACTGCGAATACTGAAGGGGGCAATGGCAGTGCCCTGTTTGCACGGAATCCCAAGAGATGATATCGGAGACCAGAGAGAAAGTCGGTTGGCACACTAATCACTGCTACCTTGCAGGTCAGCGAAGTTGGGCTTTCATTTCTCTGTCAAGGCCTGCGGTTTCGCAGTGTGACTTGTAACAGTTCTCACTAATACTATGTAACAAATCAGAAGGTCAGGTAGGACAACAGTCTAGTCGAGGAAGGAAACCGAGGTTGTTTGAAAAATACTTCCAGTTTATCTCCGGTTGACTCTGTTTTGACAATGATCTTATCAAAAACAAAGTGTTTTTCAAAGTCAACCTCGCGTTAAAATACAGTTGTGTTGGGCGATGGTAAGAGAGCAGAGGGATTCCTATACAAACATGCGAGTTGTCGTAAAGTTTACGATCTTCCATGCTAAAAATGAGGTGATCACTACCAAGCATACTGAAAAGGTCAAGGTAAGCGAAATGACCACCACGGCAGACTTTTACCAAATTTGAAAGTGCTATGCGGATACTTAACACTGATTGAACATGTCCGATGCTGATTTAATGGACAAAGAACACCGATGCTTCGCTAGCTACAATAGACGCATTGCCACAATTATACAGGTAGGCCTGTGTTCTCCAGGATCGGCATTCAGTGGGAAGGCGTCTCCCAAAGTGATGTCTGCAGCAGCAATGATTATCATATAGAATCCCATGAGTAAATCAGAGAGTGGCCAGACTGTGGAGAGTTGAGACTGCCAACCTTATTTCTAGCGGTTATGGCTTGTTTCTCCAACAAAGAACAAACAGATTGCCACCAAATGCCCCCAACCCTATCAGCCACATGAAGCACACTAACACTCTATCGGACAGCAGACGATCGCAGGTAAGATAGGGTGACCTGGGCGTGGTTGCACTGCAGTCTACCCCAGCAGGAATGTAACATTCACATATCTCAGGTTGACTAACAATCAATTCAGTTTGTTTGTTGAGGCTAGCAAAGACATGTCTGTTGACCCTCTGCAAGGTGTTTCCATCCAGATATAAATGCTCCAGCAGTGACAGATGATCAATTTTGGGTATGTCATGCAACATGTTCTTTGACAGATCCAAAAAGGTAAGAGTGGCCATTTGACTAAGTAACTCAAAATCAAGATTGGTTAATCTGTTGAAATTTAATAGCAGACCAGTTAGGTTTCCCAGGTTCTGAATATGTGGGGTTCCAAAATTGACAATGAGTTGTTGTTCAGAAGTAAAATATTTAGATTATACAACCCTTGAAATAAATTGCCGCCCAGTGTCGTCAGTCGATTTGCACTGAGATCTAGGTTTATCAAGCTGTGCAGACTTCTAAAGGTACTGCTCCTCAGGATATACAGATGGTTATTGTAAAGTTTTAGGTTTGTTAGTTTGGTCAGATTCTGAAAGATGTCAGTCGGTAATGTGGTCAAAAGGTTTGATTGAAGGAGTAAAGTATCCAGGCTGTACAACTCGTGAAACAACTCAGCATGTAGGCTAGTTAGTTGATTCTCTTTCAGGTTGAGGAGAGCGAGCTTGTGTAAGCCATCAAATGCTCCAGCGTGCAAGGTGTGAATTTGATTAAAGTGAAGGCGTAATTTGTTTAAATTGTTCAAACCCCAGAAGGCATCTGCATCAATTTGGACTATGTTACTTTCTTTAAGTTGTAAATCAAGAATGCTGGAAATATCTGGATATGCAATTAAAGACTTTCGATTTTGTGGGTGCGAATCTAAGCAATGAAAAACCACTTGCTTGTAGCCAAGGGTAATAGTGCAATCTGGAGGAAAGTTGAAGTGGCATTTGCCTTTCTTCATCAGTTCACACGAGATGATATCACTGTAGCCTTGCACATTACAATCTGATGTTGTCTGATTTACAACCACAGCTTCGCTGTCATAATCAATCCCGGTGCAGTCAGATCGGTTGTATTGTTGAGACAGTAACTGACCGATACCAACAGTACCCTGCACATGTAACTGGAGGTATTTCTCATATAAAACCGTGCTGCAAGGCCCAATGCGTCCATCAATCATTACAAATCTGTCGGCACATTTTGAATTTGTTTCTCTCTCGACATACAAAAAATCTGTTACTGCCAGTTTTTGTGGTACTTGAAGCAGAATTGCCGAGTCTGCAGCTGCTGTTATTTGCGCAGTGCATGGACTTGATGGTTCCCCATGCAGCACTATGGTCTCATTTCCATCGTCTCTGCTGCCGGAGGCGATATCGCAAATCTCTGATGCGGTCACGTTTATCTCTGCACTGACTACCGTATGTTGCAGTTGATACTGTTGGTTGATTAAGATTAATGCTAGAGTTACAGGTAAGAGTTTAAACATTAGTTTAAGGACTAGATATTGCACCATGGCTAAAACACAAGTTTGAACTACTGCTGTCTTCTGAAGATGGGATTAAAAAAGATTTTATTCTGTAGTTCCTGATAGACTATGAATAGAAATGAATCAATGATGTAGCTGTGGTTGCTTCAAAAGGCAAAATAAACAGATGAAGGAATGGTAGGAAGTGCCTGTTATACAGTCATTTAAAAACTATTTTGCACTATGTTTTCCTAAATTTACCGACCTGTGTCAACAAGCCTTGAGTTCTGTTGTACAAAATCTGTGAAGCTGCTTGAAGCGACTGACGATCCCACAATAGCACTAGCCTTTTGAAGTTGCATGGGGACTTGTTTTAGTTTGCCTTGGCCTTGTCATTGGTTATTTGCTATAAATTTGTGCGATTGATGAATGTGATGCGGAATTAACCGATCAAAATTGCATTTAATATAACACAGCTGGGGGGTGAAGTTAATACAAGACACGCTGACATTTGAAAGTACAAAAACGAGTTGAAAACATGCTGCAATGCACATCCGTCAATTTTGAGGAGACCACCAGAGTCTAGGCGGACCAGAAGTAATTCTTTGTTAGTTAAGCTGAAGTGATTTGATATGCTTTGATGAACATAATGTTGCTGTTCTTTTACAAATCAAAATGGTTGACAGTTAAGTTTCCCTCGGCTACATATGTCTCCATCCAGGATATCGATTCAGTGCATTTACTTTTTCCAGCTTAATTGGTGAAAATATGAGCAGTGCTCTTTTTAAGTCCATGCAAACTATCTATAGATGTAAAAGTAACAGCTGTCCTTGCATATTGCACATTTACAAAAAGTCTACCAATTATTCAAAGGGTGTAAACCCCTGACTGTTCCCAATCCGCCCCAGCCTCAAATAGCGGGCCATGTTAGGAGCGTCCGTATCATGGATACACGCGGCCCCGGATCAGCGCACTAGCTGAACAAATCCTGACACCACCACAAAGCCATTACCAATGACTTGTGGATACGAACAAACAAAAAAAATTATTCAAAGCGTGAAAACGAACCTAAAAACTTCAATTAAAGTTGTGTAACAGCACAGAAGTTGGTGAAAATATGAACAGCATACTTTTCAGTAAAATATGGAGAACATACAAGTGGTGCTGTTGCACTGGATGTTAACAATCACCTGACAAGCAAAGGCATTGAGTTTAAATTGCATGCATGCTATCGTATCAATTTATCATACATGTGATGGGTATTGATTAGAAAATGATCAAAATGCCCTTCATTAATTGGTGTGTCAAAATAATATTTGTGATGCTGTTTATTGCATGAATAGCTTAATCCCACTGTCTCGCACATAACCAGTAAAGCAATATTGTTGATGGGTATAAAAATGAAGTAGCGTGAAGTAAATTGATAGGGTTAAGTTAAGCCCAGTAGGCATATACTGTGAAGTAAACCGTGAACTGCATTGTCTGTACACATCTTCCTTTGGCAGAATAACAAAATAGTTTCATCAATGGCAAGAGTTGGAATTGATTTAATATCTAGTTGTATTAATTGACACAATTGGATACACTGCTGAAAGGAGTTAATTGCATTATTTAACTCAGCAGTATGTTACGGCGCACCTCCATCCACAATGGTCCAATTAAAAAAATGAAAGATTGTAGTTTCAAAGAAGTTACATACAATTCATCCAGAATTTGCCTTTCTTATGTGTCGTAATGAAAACATTGGCGTTAAATTCCACCATTCAGAATATGGCCTCAGTGAGATGATTGGTTTTCTCTTGAGTCTGCTTGCTTTTTGAATGAAAACAGTGAAGTTAAAAAGAAAATACACGGCACTCAAGTCAGCATGTTGATTCACAAGTGAAAAAGTCGGGAGACACTTCCTGGGTTTATTGATGTGAAAGGTACTTACTGAGTGTGTGTGGGTTATATGATACAGCATTGGCATGGATACAGTGATGTAATTCTCATCTTTTGTAAAGAGTGTAGTGGTGACTTCTCACAAGAGCCAATCACAATATAGTTTGTTGTGATCGGTGACTAGGATTCTTGTTTACCAGCGGTTATTTGCTAAATGCTCTTTGGATGTATTCGCTCTTCACATTTCATAATGCAGTTGCTGTCGTTTGTTATTGTAAAACCTATTTCAACTTCAGTTTGTTGTAATTGCTGACTGTAATTCCTTGTTTGTTAGTCAGAGTAAACGTCCATTGAATCGTAAGAGTTTAAATCTGTTTTGCTCAGCTGATTTTATTAGGAAAGAGCTCAAGTCTGTGTGTGTGTGTGTGTGTGTGTGTGTGTGTGTGCACACATGTGTGTGCATGTGTACATATCTTTTTATATGGCTCTTGTGTATGTTATATACATGTCTCATGTGACTTTTTTACTTGTGTGACTTTTTCTGTGTGTCTGTTTTACTAATGTGACTTTTTCACACACACATGGACATGTATAGACGTGTGTGCCCTTAGCCCCTATGTGTGTTTTTTTTTTAATATTTCATCGATAGAGGGAGTACATCATTTGGACGTAGGCAAATGAACCAGGAGTCTGTCCTTTAGAGGGGACATTAAGCCGTTGGGGTTTCCCCATGTGTGAAGAGTGCTCATCCCTGTACAGTATATCATAGTCAGTTGTTAGAAGAATAGGGTGGTAACCCCTGATTGTCTCAAGCCATCTGGTCAATTTCGCGGGATACCCTAGTAGATGGTCACTGTTGGGTATACCTCTGAAGGCTCAGTCCTCCAAATTGTAATAAGAAATTACATTTCAATTCACTCGTGAAGCCTGTATTATAAAATTTTACACAAAGAAAATTTTGGGAAATTTGTTGTTTTTTTAAAAACCAGCAAAAGGTAACTGAGCATGTATGTATAAGAGCCATTTCAAATTCCTCTGTTGTATAAAAAAATAGAGTGATCCTTCTTAACCTTTTCTGGCAATGTCCTTTGTTTCTGCTTTTTGTGAATAAATTTAACACATGGATAAAACATTTGTAAAGCGCTCAAACTTAGAATAAAAATAGAAAATCCCCCTCCCCAATCCCCATTGTAAGAAAGGTTGCGCTGAAGTGATGGACTATTCAAAAAGATAGAAAAAAAGCTTATAAAGGACATATCAATGATTAGTGAACAGAGTGAAAATATTTGAAATTGCAGGAATAATTTAACGTGAAGGATGTACGGTAGAATTCACGTACTTTTTTCATCCCACAGAAGAAGTACAGAAAGGAAGAAAACGGGCGTGTTCAAAAATATGGAATTCTCCAATTTAATGATGTGTTGTAGAAAGTGTAGAATTATGACGAAAATAACCGATTTTGTCTTAATTAGGCTGCGTGTGGTCGTATCAAGCAAGTATGTTAGAATACCAATACTAGTTCCAGACATGCAAAATCTATTTTTAGGAATTTTCGTTTATCTGATTTATCAAATCACTGATTAGTGTCCTTTATGAGTAAAATAACATATGATTTCTATTGGCCATTATTGGAATTTTTTAATCTGCCTGATGTGGTATCACATTTGATATCTTTATACTTGCAGGTACGTTTGAAACTTTTGGTTATTCATAAGTCTATCAAATGTCCAGCATAACGATGGAGATACTTTTTAACCCCCTGGCACTACTTGCTCTCTATTGGATATAAGCACTATTTTGATTGTCACTGGAAGGTCATTAAAAATCATAGTATCTTGACAAATTGAAGCTACTTTAAAAATTGAGGTATGTTTACACAGATATAGAAGCATTAATTTGATTGTTATCGGGCTATCTCATGTCCAGTGTCCTGTATGAGCCAATCAGGCCCGACTTCTAGGTGTGCCCTGGGGGGTAATGCAGTAGTGATGAAAGAACTTTCAGAGCTGTGATTTCTAGAGAAACATCAAAAAACAAATTTCCTCATTTTTTTTTTTTTTGGGGGGGGGGGACACTGGCCTGCTCGATTGGACATTTTTTTTTTTTATTTTCAAACGGGAATTTTATGGAATTCTTAATGTGCATTTTCTATGGGAGTCTCGGCCCACTTGACATTACAAAATCGCCACAAAACCAATTGTGCAGTAAATCGTAGTAATATCATGATCATTTTTGAATAAATTATGACTTCAAAATCCACTGTGGTTACTGGATTAACCATGCTGCAAACAGTGATGGTAATTTAGATTTGAATATTTATGAGATAGGGATAGTCTTTGATAGTCTTTAGTCAAGTCTCTTCTGTAACTAACCATATGTGTAAGGGCGCCCTCCTACCATTGAGTATTTGAATAAGAGGGCATGCAGGTTATGCGGATGGTTGATACCAAAAAAAATTGAATTCACTGGTGCTGTAAAGGGACATGTCCTACCCCCTGGTAGTTTTAGTTTATAAAACAAAATTCAGCCATACCAAATCTCAAAATCAAGAACAATTGAGGGCGCATGCCATGTGAATGTGGTGTCAGACGATGGTAACTTAGAGAAGCATCACCAAGTGGGTTTTTTTAACACCATATAAACACCAAAAAATCTTGATGAGAATAGCTATGAATTTTTTATGTTATAAAGCAATATTTTTCTTATTCCCAAATGTTGGAGCTGAAGCATCAACGCCAATGTAGGGTATTTCTGAATGGTTTATGACGAAGAAAACAGATTGAGGACAAGGTCGTATATGATTCAAGCAAACCCCACAACCTACCCACATCAAAGCGCCTAATCCGTATGAGGCTTGTGTCTATATGGGTATCTATTTTGATTTATTTGCCGAGTTAATATATAAAGGGAGGCTTGCCACCATTGCCTGCGGGGGATGGATAATCGGCGAGTTATGTGGCGGCGAGTTATGGGCGAGTTAATGTTAGACCATTGGGCGAGTTACTGTTTGGCCAATTGGCGAGTTACTGTTAGACCAATGGGCGAGTTACTGTTAGACCAATGGGCGAGTTACTGTTTCTGTACCAAATTGTATTATAAGCTGAAACGTCACTTGCTGATATAATCTCAGGAGTAGCACTAGAGTAGGATGAAGGCAACATAGGAACCCACAGCAGGGCTTGTGGGCTAATACTGTTAGACCAGTGAGCGAGTTACTGTTAGACCATGGGCGAGTTACTGTTAACCAATGGGCGAGTTAATGTTAGACCATTGGGCGAGTTACTGTTAGACCATTGGGCGAGTTACTGTTAGACCATTGGGCGAGTTACTGTTAGACCATGGGCGAGTTACTGTTAAAGACCAGTGGGCGAGTTAATGTTAGACCATTGGGCGAGTTACTGTTAGACCAATGGGCGAGTTACTGTTTCTGTACCAAATTGTATTATAAGCTGAAACGTCACTTGCTGATATAATCTCAGGAGTAGCACTAGAGTAGGATGAAGGCAACATAGGAACCCACAGCAGGGCTTGTGGGCTAATACTGTTAGACCAGTGGGCGAGTTATGGGCGAGTTACTGTTAGACCAATGGGCGAGTTAATGTTAGACCATTGGGCGAGTTACTGTTAGACCATTGGGCGAGTTACTGTTAGACCATTGGGCGAGTTACTGTTAGACCAGTGGGCGAGTTACTGTTAGACCAATGGGCGAGGTACTGTTAGACCAATGGGCGAGTTGTGTTACTGTTAGACAATGGGCGAGTTACTGTTTCTGTACCAAATTGTACAAAAGTGACTTTGTTTGTTCCCACTCCTTTTTCCTTAAAAATGAATTAAAATAGAATAAAGCAAATCATTAAACATAAATCAATTAAACAAAAACCAAGTAATTGTTCTAATCATAACTCGCCCATTGGTCCAACAGTAACTCACCCATTGGTCCAACAGTAACTCGCCCATTGGTCCAACAGTAACTCGCCCATAACTCGCCGCCCCAAATCTATCATCAAAAACAATTTGCCGACTGTGATTCCAAACATCTGTTTCAAAAATTTAACAAACTGTGTACGGCCAAATATGTCAAAGTTTCTTCCATCTGCCACCTCAGATGATGCTCTCGCTAATCGATTTTCTCTATTTTTCAGTGACAAGATTCAATAGATCAAATCTAATCTTGTCAACTCAAGCTGAGATGGTCTCTTCATTACATTTTTCTGAAGATGACCCAGGCGCGTCTTCTGCATTTTCACATTTTCTGCTTAATATCTGAAGATGCAGTCAGAGAACATCATCATGAAATCACCATCTTCAACGTGTAGTCTGGATCCTATCCCCACATGGTTTACTCAAAAAGTGTATGAATGAACTGTACCTATCATTCCTAAGATCATCAACTTGTCTTTTGTGAATGGAAAATTTCCGGACACTCTCATCCGCTCGGAATAACGCCACTAATAAGAAATCAAATCTTGACAAGGACGTATTGAAAAAATTATCGCCCTGTCGCCAACCTACATTTCTTGCCAAAACAATTGAGCGTGCTTGTGCAGCCCAAATTCAAGATTATCTTGTTAAGAACAGCCCTTCGTGGAAAAATGCAATCTGCCTACAGACCCTGCTATAGTACTGAACTGCCCTTACGCCGATGTCAATGATCTCTTACTTTTTGCACTGTGATGGAAATGAAGGCTGTTCTGATTCTCCTCGACTATTCTGCGGCTTTGTGACACTATTAAATCACAACATTTTTCTTCACTCTTGCCCCCGATATGGAATTACTGGCTCTGCTTTAAACTGGTTTACGTCATATTTCAAAGATCGTTCCCAATCCATCGTCATTAATGACTCATCTCTGAACCCCACACGCCCCTTGAAGGGTTCCACAAGGATCGGTTGTTGGATCACTATCATTCACTATGTAACTTCTCCTCTTGAGGAACATCATGCTTCCTGTGATTTTTGGGAGCATGATATATGCTGATGACACCAAGTTTATTGTCATCTTGAAACACAATGATCATGCTACTCTTATTCCCAACTTGAACAATGTATCGCACAAATCAAGGCCTGGTCCTCAGCTAACTATTTGGAAGCTGAATGAAGATAAAACCGATGTTCTTCAAATCACATCTAAATCAGAAAAACTTCACCTCTATCTTCTGTTAATAGTTGCCCATGTTCCTATTCAGCCTGTTGAATCTGCGCGTAACTTGGGTGTCATAGTCGCTAACGATCGCAGCATGATGTTAACATCAATAATTTTGTCTTCTGCCTCTTATGCTCTCTTCAAAATTGGTCGTATCAGGAATAATCCTAGAGAAAAATCAACTGAAACTTTTAGTTCATGCCTTTTATTACTTGCCATCTTGATAAGTGTAATAGTCTACTGTATGGTCTTCCTGATTCGCAAATTGCCAAGCTTCAACTAATTCAAAACTCAGCTGCCAGACTTATCACCCCTCACGCTCATCGCGATCATATCAACTCCTGTTGCTTGCCGACTTCACTGGCTTCCATTGAAGTATCGTGTTATATACCAAGTTCTTCTTTTGACTTACAAATGTCTTCATGGATTTGGTCCAGATTACCTAGCTGATTTGATCAAGTCTTCAGCCATCTCGCAATCTTCGCTCCTCCTCCAAGCTCAACCTCATCTCTCCATCAGTTTCCACCCTTACTTATGGTCGTCCGTTCTTTTCACCATGCTCTCCAGAACTTTGGAACAATTTACCTCATCATTCGATAACAAAAAAATCTCAGACTCCCTTGGTCAATTCAAATCTGTTTTGAAAACCTCATTCTGTTGACTAAGCATTTGGTGAATACATGTACATGTAATTGATTACATTGTCAGAGCGCCCTGCTCTCAGGGTTTATGTACTTGTGTTTTGGTTTTATGTTTTACCAGAGCGCCTTAGAGACTTTGCGGGTGTTAAAGCGCTCTATAAGCCTGTTTAATATATATATATATATATAACTCACCGACTAACCATTCCCTTGCCTGCGTGGTATTATGGGTTTTATGTAAGCACTTTTTAGTAGCTACCTGCAAAAGTTAAAGCCCTCAGCAATTTTGGGGTTGTTGATGGCTTACCGTCTAAAAAATCCAAGGGATCAATCAAAGTGCCCAAAACAAATTCTCTAAGGGGTTTGTCATTATATACTTCCCATCATAATTTTCCTTTCAAAACTTTCGCATAATTAGGTGTTCAATCGATATGAATGAAAAATTCAAGCAAAAAATTGGGGGTCACCGATGTCACTTTTGAGTTAAAACCATTACAAAATACACATTTTTCGCCAAAATTAACTACATAAGTCTATGGAAAACTCATTTTTTCGAGGACATTTTTGGTTATAGCTAAAAATTTAGCCATAGTTTTGTTGTGATTTTTGTATATAAGTTGCGCACTCAAGTCAGCTTTCTAATAAAACAATAAAAACATGGGGTCACCGAGGTCCCTTTTGAGAAATTCATGCGAAAATCCTTATTTTTCTTGAAAAAATTTTTGTTTGATAGTATCACAAGTTCATTGGTAATGGCTTTGTGGTTGGTGTCAGGATTTGTTCAGCTAGTGTGCTGAATCCGGGGCAGCGTGTATCAATGATACGGACGCTCCTAACTGGGCCCGAGCTATTTGGGCTGGGGAGGATGGGAAACAGTCAGGGGTTACCCCCTACCTTTATTCGACACTGACTGCGATGTACGTTCAGTTGTGACTCTCTGTACACGGGGGACCGACGGCGATTCCTAACGTCACTCCAAGGACGGGATGCTTTCATGATCCATTGCCCAATTCAAATGAACCATGGCAGGAGAGCGGGTATTCTGTATGTGATCAATAGTGGTATAAAGATCAAATCAGCAATATTAGTACCCTGAAAATCCCAGCAAGTGCCACGACCCCACGGGATTCGAACCCGCGGACGTTTGATGGTAAATTTGCGCCAGAGGCAAGCCCCTAATCGCTGGCAACGCTCTCACACAAAATGAAAAAAATGAACCCCTGCGATATCTTAGTGAGTATAGCGCCGACAAAAACACAGAATAATACGCAACGTGCTGAGCGCGTATCTCTGAATGTTGCGTGACCAGCGGGTATCGACCACCCCAGCAATCACCTCTGTGCTACATGATCACATAGGACATGCAATTTAGTCTATGTATATTCAAATATTTTCATGAAAACGGTGCATTTTGGAGGTAAGACACACCCAAAAAAATTGTCTCAAAATCGTATGTTTTATGTTTTAAACATTTAGGTATCCAATACCTATTACGGGAAAAATAATATTGCCAACAACACTTTTTACCAGGGGTGCAGAAAATTCGGGAGCTGGGAGCGCCGCTCTGAGGAAATGGTTGAAAGTCTTGCAGGTGCCTATGTGAACATTGCAGTTTGCTCCTGAGGAAAAAACAACTTTCTGCACCCCTGCTTTTTACGTTTCTGCACAGTATGCACACAAACATTTTGTACAGCAAAAGAATAGGGTTTATTACGTTATCAAAATTTTAAATCAACAAAATATGCCAACTGATGACATTATCAGAGAGGTTTGCTGGGAACAATTTTTATTTGTACAAAGTTAAAGTTTGAGTAGCTAATTGAACTCAAGAAATATGCTCCAATTTGTTTAGTTTATTACGTTATCCTTGAGTATTGAATTCTGCCTGAAAATTAGACTTTATAATAAACAAATATTAAGATACCTTTTACTAATTTATTCTAAAGGTGCATTTAATTGACACCATATCATTCTGTGGCCAAATTATAGTTGATGATGTAAACTAAAACGCATTCAACGTAATAAACGATAATGTAATACACAATAACGTAGTAAACATTTTTGACCATTTTTCACATCTCCCATTGACTAAGATGTATCTAATTGAAAGTTTATATAATTTTTGTGGTCGGAAAATAAGTATCTATGCCTCTCGTGATCAATATTTAAATAGCTTGTTTGGTTGCTGAGAAATGTGGATAACGTAATCCACTTCCTTAAAAAGGTCACATTTTTTTACAAATTTCAACATTTCTTAGACTTTTTAATAGTCATTGTGAGCTGAAGAAAACATTATTTCCAACTGCCGCATTTTGTTAACCTTGAAATAAGATGCACAATCAATATCTTAGTAGAAGTTTTACCAAAATTAGGAACTCCTTTGCGAAGGATAACGTAATAAACAAGGTTTTCACGGACATTATGTTTGCATTTCAAAAATATAAAAATAAAGTGAGAATACAAGGAAAAACATCATTACATAATTTCTACACATGTTTCACAACAAGAAACATTGATATCCAGAAGAATTCAAGCTGCTAAGTATTTTTTAATTTTTTTTGTAATTTTGATGTTGTGTTTCGGACATCAATTTTCGCCTATTTTTCGATGTTTGAAGGCAAATATCTCATAGAAAAGAAAACGGAAAGCATGGCTATATATGCCCAAATGCAGCTCAACGGCCCCTATCAAAATATTACCGTTTTGTTCCAATAAAGCATTGTTGAAAAGACTTATTAACCAAAGACACAAAATTTCTGGAAATGCACCGTTTTCATGAAAATCGACCATTAGTGTTTCTTTTTCGTTTTCTTTGTGCTTTCTTTTAATTATTCTTTCGATTTATATTCGCTTCAACTTTTCTATCTTTACGTTCTGCATCCGAGTTTCGTGTTTTCATACTTTTTGGTTCATCCTACACTGTTAAAAATGTTCCTAATTTTACCAGACTTTACCTTTCAAATGACGGTAAACCCCAATTATTCAATAATCTTCATGCTTTATTACCTATATCTAACATAAAATTACAATTTGGAAGCAGAAAAATGTAAATAAACAGTGGCTACAAAATAATACTACACATTTTGAAAAAAGGTAGTATTTATACGCTGACCGTTATTATATTTTCTGTTACATTACGTTCTTTTGTTGTTTTTAATGTAAGAATACGAACTTTGAAAATTGTTTTACCTATAAAATGGGTTAAATAACGTCGTAAGTGTAGTAACGTCCTTTAAAAATGCAAAATCTTATTTTCCCTATCATTTTTAAAAATAGTTTAAAAAACTCTTTTCCTCCTTTTTGTATTATATTTAGTTGAATTTGAAAAAAGTAGTACACACACACATATATATTTGATTTTAGCATTTACTATCAGTAAAGTCATGTAGTGTAGTGGATAAGGTTTAGGACTTGTAATCTTAAGGCCCAGGTTCGAATCTATGTAAGGTATGTATTAAGTTTATTCATACGATGATTAAGTAATTGGTGACATTAGAATGTGTACATTACCATATAAAGTGCATAAACTGTTTTAAATCTTTATTTCTTCACGTTTTCCCTTTGTTTATTGCCTTTTTTCTCAATTGTTTCTCAATTGTTTGCCTGAAATATAACTTTTTTTACCACCACGTGGTAACGTAATACAACGTTTGTATGATGCCATAGCTACAACGTTAAAATTTGGTCAGAGGATTGTAATAACGTTTTAATTCTTAATATTGTTTAACCAAGTCAAAAGCCAACAATAACGTTGAGGCTGATATTTTACCCAGTTATTTTACGTTCCCTGCAATGGTTTCGTATTTTTACGGCTCCAGTTATTTTACGTTCTGCATGTAGTGAGTCCCAGCTGCCAGTCAAATGCCTGTTTTTTTACAAGTTTATTTTTAACAGTGTATTATATTAGGGTTTTGATATATTTTATCTTAAAGACCGACATGTCAATGAGGATTCTTTACCTGACCTCTCGAATTTCACAGGAATATTTCAAATAAAATAACTATATTGAGGTGAAAAGGTTACACTATTCGAAGGGCCCACCGTCCCCACAAATAAGCAGCAAAACATTTTCCAGCACAAATGAAAGCTAATAAATACCGAACCTAAATTCGGAATATAGGTAAGCTAAAAGCTTTTTCTCTCTGATTATAAAGTACGAATTACCAAAATAAAAATAATGCATAGGACCAGGTCTCGTATCGGGCTTGACTCGCATATTATATGAATTATTATAATGTAGGCCCTTTGCGTATTGTCCCAAAACACTATAGGCCTACTATCAAACTCAAAATTAAAAAATATATAAACTGTGCATTTCAGAGATATAGTAAATTGAACACAAAGGATAAAATACCATCTGAATGTTCAAGAACTGACCTTAAAGCGGCATGACCCGATTTAAGTCTACAAATTTTTTATCTTGGTAGAATGGGCTTCACCCCCAAAAACCCATCTGTAAAAGTTTTCGACCGATTTTCAACCCGTTGGAAGTGAGAGCTAGAAAACGTGATTTATGTATCCCCCCTCGAGACAGATTTTAAAATTCATATTGGTCGAGACCACACAATGGGGCATATTTTCGCTCATAACATCCAAGCCAAACATCTTAGCCCTAATAATTTCACAGGGTTAAATGAGAAAAATAGTGGGAATTTACTCCTAGACAAAGGGGACACTGAGCCACAAGTCTCTGTTGGGACAAAATGTGCGACCACCTCTATAATGGGAGGGAGAGGGGCCATTCGGGTCCTCTCCCCCCCCATTCCTCACATCTGCTCCAAATGCAAGGAGGAACACAATGAAGAAACTAGTGTTGACAACAGGACCAACAATACAACGAAAGGAGGTTGGTGTTCAAATGCTTCAGTTTTTTCAGCTGGCCCCATTTCATTTCTCTCTTTCTCTCCAATGTGAGCTGGTTTGGCGACCAAAAAACCTCCCATTCGCGGGGTCACGTACGGAGTTTCCACAAGTCGCCATCATCCGCGAAGGTTCTATGCATACTCGCGCGCTCGTGCGTATTCATGTTTTGCGGTAAAAACGGCTTGCTACGCCGGATGTGCCTCTTGTCTGTTAAGCGCGGGCATTCGGCGCTTCAGGCTGGGAAGACATTTCGGAAGTATTGAGGCTTGGAACGATGCAAAAGATGATTAGTCCAAACTCCTTAATGTTTGCTTGAGACCAATTCCGTAATTTATGTGTGGAGGTGTTTGGCTGAGAATTGGAATTGGAATAAATTGTAGGTTTTATACTCCATCATAGACATTCAAATATAATTATTTTAATCTACTCTGAATATTTACAAGTCAATCCTCAAAATTTTGCCCTCAGAAGAGTACGTCTTCAACTACAGAATCATTTGGAGCAATTCCGTGACCGTGGAGAGCAGAGCATCTTCTCAGTGGATTTGTGTTCTCTGAAGGTAACACTTCACAACACGTAATTGAATGTACATTCATATCTTTGAATATTGCTGTTTTCTCCGTCCTTTTCTCTCATTTTTAATGTGAAAAAAATTACTTATGGGAATGTAGAGATTTGTTCTTCACTTTATCTTAAAACTATTCCACCAGCACAAATTTTTCAATATTTTGACCTTTCAGGTGTATCACTGAATAGTGTCTTAACCTTCCATAGAGACAAATCCCTGATAATGATGCGCTGCTCTCCACGGTCACTGGAATTGCCCCACATGACCCAACTATGTATAATCCAACAACACAACACAAAACACTTATTTGCTTATGCTGAAACTTTAAATCGTCTCATATCATCAATTACAAGATTTTTCTATTCTTTTGAAAATGTCACAGTAAAATTCATTGTACTTAATGGCAATATATTTTTGAGCCTCAAGGCTGAGACTCAGCTGGCATGTCATAAAGTGTAAAAGGTTTTTTTTTTCTTTTGGGATTTCAACACCATTAACAAGTGTTTACTCACAACATTGATCTTGAGAAATTTCCTAATTACTCGTGCTGACTGTAATATCGTTCCACCCACCCCTTTTAATCCCCCGGCCCAAAAGGGCTTGGGGTATTTTGTACATACAACCGCGAAATCTGTCGTCCTGTCCAATCATCTTTCTCTTCTGTCTGTCTTCTGTGTCCTACCTGTAACCATCAGACCCCTGACCCATACTAGATGACACTGCACCACAGGACCTTAATCTACTGCTGCTTTGCTCTGACATACAGGTCCTGTAAGGTCCAAGGTCTACTGTGTATTTCGACTTTTCTGCTCTTAGTCCCCCGAAATGGTTGTGCAACCTCTCTCTTCTCTCTCTTACCAACTGGCAGGAGGGATCTCACAAGTTTTAACCTTTTACCTTGAGATTATATAGCTTGAAATTAGTGATGGATGCTATATGGATCAGCGCCATCCTGGCATAAAACACACAAGCTTCAAATGTTCATTTTTAGAGCTAACTCATCTGTTTTAAATGGCAAAACTCTTTACACCATATAGGCTTTGCAATTTTCAAAGGGAGTCTAACTTTAACCTGGGTTTTAAACCAGGGGTAGTCTTCTTTAGTGGACCTTTTCTCCTTTCAACATACTAAAGTTGAAAATAAGTGGTGAGAAAATTCCTCATGGATGCCTGCTTCTGAGTGAGATGTCGGCATTAATAAGGTTGGGTGACCCGATCAACAATCTTGTGTCCCCCTTCATCAAATTTAAGATTTTGGTATCATAAAAAATTTTTTTCATATTTTTCCTCATTACTAACCCCAGTGAAAATTTAAAGACTGAAATGTCATTTTGATGTTACGAACATAATGTCCCCAATGCAGAGTCGACCCCATAACATAATGTCCAGTGGGCAATTTTCAAACAGCTTGTAGACTTTATTCAAAATATGTGGGGTTTATTGGAGTCTTTGGTGAAATGCTTACATGTAAAGCTCCTCACACACCTTTTTTTGCCTAGAAAACCACTTCCAGACTGCTCCCGACTGGTGCGATTGGCCAATTTTTTTGAAAATCGTGAGTCAGTTTTCTTTTTCAGTTGTAGTTCTGGCAAGGTCTGGGCCTGTTCTTTGGCAGTCGTCCTGTAGGCTTACCATTATATGCTAGAAAACGCTCCAGACTGCTCACCGATGGGGCCGCTTGGGCCAGTTTTTTGAAAATCGTTTGGTAATATTTTCCTTTTTCAGCAGGTTGTAGTGTTGGCCAAGTCTGGGACTGTCCTGTACAGTCTTCTGCAGTCCTTGTGGTGGTCGGGAAGAATGTGGCAAATTTGAAAAAAAAAAACACGATTTTTTCTTGCCGCTTAAAAAATCATGGCAGGTTTTGGAATCGGAAAGGTCGGCTTGAACACATGAGCATTTTGGCGCGGAAGCGATGAGTGGTGCGCATAGAATGGTTTTGTGCAGTTGGAAGTGGTCGGCAATGAGTCTGCTCCAAGCTTGAGAGAAAATGCAAGCCCCTGGAATATGTTTAATCGGCGACTAAACTTGGCGACTAAAGAAGATAAGTCGCCAAATTGGAGTCTTGACAGCAACATGTGCTTCGTGTTTAAGAGGTCTGCGACGGATTGAGAACTGAACACGTGACATGCTTGATCGCCTACTGCTCGGCGATTGTGCATGCCATCGCTCTTTCTTGTATTTTGAACAAGACTGTCAGCCATTTGGAAGAAATGTGGTCGTTTGTAGTTGGGAAGAGGTTGGGTCGGCGTCGCGGGTTGTTCTTCATGTGAACGGGACTTTCTTGCTTCAACAACCGGCGACCATCGCGAGCATCTTGACAGTGACATGTCTCAACTTGGTGCCGTCGTTTCAAGGTTGGCGACTAATCGGGGACTGAATAAGTGGCATCGCCGATTAACATTCTGGATCTGTGATTCCATGAGCTGTCTCCTACTGTCTCGGCGTTTCAAGCATCCCTTGTCTCGTTGACAGACGGGGATACTCGCACACTAACATCCCCTAGTCCGGGATAAAATGTAAATTTTGCACGTTGAACAAGACTGTAGCCGAATTTTGACACAAAAAATGTGGTCTTGTTTTGTCGGGAAGTGGTTGGGTCGGGAGCTGTCTCTGTGTGATACCTTTAACATTGTGAAGAATCAGATGTGATCAGGTCACCACCATCCCCCCCCCCACATTTCTTGTTTTGATTTTTAAAGGAGAATGCATATATTACCAACATTACTACATAAAGTACACCTCACACCCATCCCAGTTATTTTTGTAATATTTTTAAAACAATTTTGAGCAATTTCTTTCTGGCAGAACTGGCAACAAATAAGTCCTCCAGTGATGCAAATTGGCACAATGACAGTTCAATATGTTTACCATCAGTGATATGTTGACAAATTGTATCAGGTCCTCTTAGGTATTCTCTGGGACTTGTCACAATACTGTTGGCACTATGATTTCCACCTTTACTGCCCTGTTCAGTCAGCTAGCTGTCTAGATATTCCTACCTATGTCCTGTTTTTTGTGGGCCGCCAGCTATAACTGGCACGACCACTTATCAATCCTTGTGGCGTGTGTATGTATGTGTGGGATGTGTGTGGTGTATGTGTGTGTCAACAAATTGTTAAGTTTTTTTAATTGACGCTCAATTGAAAAGTTAATTCAATTGGAACCAACTTCTGTCATAGGTGCATAATGGGATCCTCATATGTTGATGGAGGTCAAGGTCATGTTGAAAGGTCAAAGGTCATTGAGGTCAAGTTGAAACTGGGCTAAAATTAAAATGATTAAATTGAAAACTTGAAGTTCAACTTGGAACCAAACTTTTGTCATAGGTGCACAATGCGATCCCTCCTCTGTTGATGAAGATAAAGGTCACTGCCCTGGTCAAGGTCATGGGGGCGGCCCACAGCTTTTAAATATTCTTTGAATATAGCGAGCGCGAAAGCCCGAGAACCGCAATTCTAGTTTGTTTTTTTGTTTGCATCTAGCTTGACTTAATACCATAATCCAGGTCCATTTGCATATATATAAGACTAGAATACCCACAAATTTAGAGCATCCGTTGATAAAGTACTTGGTACGAATAGAGATACATGTGGCCGGTCTGTTTCAAGTCTAATGAAAAACCTGTCTATGGGAGTCAATTAACCAAGTGGAACCGCGGCATAAAGGAGCTCAGTCTGTCAAGGGCACTGAAAATGACTACCAGCCTCAATCAAGTGACCAAAACAACACCAACATATAAGCACATGACTACAGGAAACGTGATTTTAGTTTCAACCTGAAATGATTTAGGGAAGATTATCTGATCACCCCTTATAAATGATATGTGTGGGGGAAAACAGGCTCCCAAATGACGCACAGAGTACAGTATTAAGACACTTGGACTTTCAGATACATGCGTGTAGGTTTTTCCCCTGGTGGTTATCATGAGCTATGTGTCAAGGTTTCAATTTGATTGAGGTCTTTCTGTTTATGCCTCATCACGATGTGACCTATACAAATGTATGACTTGGTTTATGGGTTTCACACCACTAAATACTGGTCCCATTCATCCTTTGGTTTTACACATAAACACAAATTTAATTTTTTATGTTATAAAGCAATATTTTCTTATTCCCAAACTGTTGGAGCTGAAGAATCAACTCCACTGTAAGGGTTATTTCTGAATTTTTATGCACGAATAACAGATGAGGACAAGGTCGTATATGATTCAAGCAAACACCCACAACCTACCCACATCAAAGCGCCTAAATCCGTATGAGGCTTGTGTCTATATTGCTGTAATCTATTTTGATTTATTTTGCACGAGTTGCTATATTAAAGGAGGCTTGCCACCATTGCCTGTGTGGTGTTATTGTTTTAATGTAAGCACTTTTTAGTAGCTACCTGCAAAAGTTAAATCCCTAAAGCAAATTGGTTGTTGATGGCCTACCTCCTAAAAAATCCAAGGGATCATCAAAGTGCCCAAAACAAATTTACTTAATGTTTGCTTGAGACCAATTCCGTAATTATGTGTGGAGGTGTTTTGCTAACTGAGAATGGGATTGGAATTAAATTGTAAGGTTTTATACTCCTATCATAGACACTTCAAATATAATTATTTATAATCTAATCTGAATAATTTACAAGTTCTGAATCCTCAAAATCTCAGAAAGGTACGTCTTCAACTACAGAATAGTCCTTGTTAGTTGGGTCATTTGGAGCAATTCCGTGACCGTGGAGAGCAGATGCATCATTTCTCAGTGGATTTGTGTTCTATGAAGGTTAACACTTTGTACAACACGTAATTGAATGGAGATTCATATCTTTGAATATTGCTGTTTTCTTCCTTTTCTCTCATTTTTTAATTTGGAAAAAAATACTTATGGGAATTGTAGAGATTTGTCCTTCACTTTTAAGCTATTCCAGCAAAATTTCAAATATTTTGACCCTTTCAGGTGTATCACTGATAGTGTCTTTAACCTTCATAGAAGACAAATCCACTGAGAAATGATGCTCTGCTCTCCACGGTCACGGAATTGCCCCAAATGACCCAACTATGTATAATCCAAACAACACAACACAAAACAATTATTTTGCTTATGCTGAAGACTTTTATAATGCTTCTCAGAATCATCAATTACAAGATTTTTCTATTCTTTATTGAAAATGTCACAGTAAAATTCATTGTACTTAATGGGCAATATATTTTTGAGCCTCAAGGCTAAAAAAAAAAAAAAAAAAAATCCCCAATCCCACGTGCGAAAGTAAATTATTCTCGGTGATGTATGCAAAGGCCTCAGCCCGCGGCAGCGGCCGTCTACATCTGATTCAAATATTTTATTCGGAATAATTAAGGAAAAATAACAGGTGATAATGATGTGCTTCTTGTAATTTTTCAGCCGAGAAAAAAGTAAGAAATAGGATGTCAACTTTGGAAGTTTGAGCATTGTTTTTGCAAAGACTTTTTCGTGTTCCTGGTTGACTAGCAGGGCAAACATAAGGAAGCGCATTTTCGCGATTTTTTACTTTAAAAATCGCGCATTTTGCGCATTTCAAAATACGGGCCGCGCATTTTGCCGTTTTAAATCGCGCAAAACTCCGGTGCCTACTTCAAATATAATTATTTATAATCTAATCTGAATAATTTACAAGTTCTGAATCCTCAAAATCTCAGAAAGGTACGTCTTCAACTACAGAATCATTTGGAGCAATTCCGTGACCGTGGAGAGCAGAGCATCATTTCTCAGTGGATTTGTGTTCTATGAAGGTTAACACTTTCTACAACACGTAATTGAATGGAGATTCATATCTTTGAATATTGCTGTTTTCTTCCTTTTCTCTCATTTTTTAATTTGGAAAAAAATACTTATGGGAATTGTAGAGATTTGTCCTTCACTTTTAAGCTATTCCAGCAAAATTTCAAATATTTTGACCCTTTCAGGTGTATCACTGATAGTGTCTTTAACCTTCATAGAAGACAAATCCACTGAGAAATGATGCTCTGCTCTCCACGGTCACGGAATTGCCCCAAATGACCCAACTATGTATAATCCAAACAACACAACACAAAACAATTATTTTGCTTATGCTGAAGACTTTTATAATGCTTCTCAGAATCATCAATTACAAGATTTTTCTATTCTTTATTGAAAATGTCACAGTAAAATTCATTGTACTTAATGGGCAATATATTTTTGAGCCTCAAGGCTAAGACTCAGCTGGCATGTCATAAAGTGTAAAAGGTTTTTTTTTCCTTTGGTGGGATTTCAACACCTTAAAGTGTTATACTCACAAACATTGATCTTGAGAAATTTACTAATTACTGTGCTGACTGTAATATAGTTCCACCCTTTTAATCCCCCCGGCCCAAAAGGGCATGGGGGATATTGTCATAGCGAAATCTGTCGTCTATCCATCAGTCTTTCTGTCTGTCTGTGTCTACCTGTAACCATCAGACCACTGACCCGATCTAGATGACACTTGCACCACAGGACCTTAGTATCTACTGCTGCTTGTGCTATGACAGACAGGTCTGTAGGTCAAAGGTCATACTTTGTGTATTTCAGACTTTTCTGCTCTTATTCCCCAGAAAATGTGTGCAAACTCTCTCTTACCAACTGGCAGGAGGGATCTCACAAGTTTTAACCTTTTACCTTGAGATTATATAGCTTGAAATTAGTGGATGGGATGCTATAGGGATCGCCATCCTGGCATAAAACACACAAGCTTCAAAATGTCATTTTTAGAGCTAAACTCATCTGTTTTAAATGGCAAAATCTTTACACCATATAGGCTTGTATTTTCAAAGGGAGTCTAACTTTAGACCTGGGTTTAAACCAGGGTTAGTCTTATATGAGTGGACCTTTTTCCTTTCAACATACATGAAAGTTGAAAATAATGTGTGAGAAAATTCCTCATGGATGCCTGCTTCTAAGTGAGATGTCGGCATTAATAAAGGTGGGTGACCCGATCAACAATCTTGTGTCCCCACTTCATCAAATTTAAGATTTTGGTATCAGAAAAAAAGTTCATATTTTTCTCATTACTACCCTACCACCCCAGTGAACTTTAAAGACGGAAATGTCATTTTGATGTTACGAACATAATGTCCCCAAATGCAGTCGACCACATTAACATAAAATGTCCAGTGGGCAATTTTCAAACAGCTGGATAGACTTTATTCAAAATATGTGTGTATTTGGATGTCTTTGGTGAAATGCTTACATGTAAAGGCTCAGTCACACAACCAATTTTTTGCTAGAAAACCACTTCCAGACTGCTCCTGACTGGTGCCGATTGGCCAATTTTTGAAAATCGTGAGCAGTTTTTCTTTTTCATGTGTAGTTCTGGCAAGGTCTGGGCCTGTTCTGTGCAGTCGTCTGTAGTCTTACCCATTATATGCTAGAAAACCGCTTCCAGACTGCTCAAGACTGGTGCCGATTGGCCATTTTTTTGAAAATCGTGAGTAATTTTCCTTTTTCAGGTGTAGTGTTGGCCAAGTCTGGGACTGTCCTGTACAGTCTTCTGCAGTCTTGTGTGGTCGGGAGAATGTGGCAAATTTGAAAAAAAAAAACACGATTTTTTCATGCAGCTTAAAAAATCGTGGCAGGTTTTGGAATCGGGAAGGTCGGCTTGAACACATGAGCGTTTTGGAAGCGGTAGCCGATGAGTTGGTGCGCATCATGAATGGTTTTGTGCAGTTGGAAAGTGGTCGGCAATGAGTCTGCTCCAAGCTTGAGAGAAAATGCAAGCCAACTGGATATGTTGAATCGGCGACTAAACTCGGCGACTACAGAAGATAAGTCGCCGACTTGGAGTCTTGACAGCAACTTGTGCTGTCGTGTTAAGGTCTGCGACTGATTGAGAACTGAACAAGTGACATGCTTGATCGCCTACTGCTCGGCGATTGAGCATCTCTTGTCTTGTATTTTGAACAAGACTGCAGCCGATTTGGAAAGAAATGTGGTCTTTTGTAGTTGGGAAGAGGTTGGGTCGCGTCGCGGGTTGTCTTCATGTGACGGGACCTTTCTTGGCGTCAACAACTAAGAGACCAATCGACGAGCAGTCTTGACAGTGACATGTCTCAACTTGTGCCGTCGTTTCAAGGTTGGCGACTAATCGGGGACTGATCAAGTGGCGTCGCCAATTAAACATGCTGGATCTTGTTGATTCCATGATGCTGTCTCCTACTGCTCGGCGTTTCAGCATCCCTTGTCTCGTTGACGACGGGGATACTCGCACACTAATCATCCCTAGTCGGGATAAAATTGTAAATTTTGCAAGTTTGAACAAGACTGTAGCCGATTTTGAAAAAAAAATGTGGTCTTGTGTAGTCGGGAAGTGGTTGGGTCGGGAGCTGTCTTCTGTGTGACTATACCTTTAAACATTGTGAATAATCAGATTGTGATCAGGTCACCCACATTTCTTGTTTTTGATTTTTAAAGGAGAAATGCACTATATTACACAACATTAGATACATAAAGTACACATCACATCCAGTTATTTTGTAAGATTTTAAAACAATTTTGAGCAATTTCTTGGCAAGACTGGCAACAAATAAGTCCTCCAGTGATGCAAATAATTGGCCACAATGACATGTCAATAATTTTCACACTGACCTAATTGAAAAGTTTAACTTCAATGGACCCAAACTTCTTGTCATAGTGTGCCTAATGGATCCCTCAATATTGATGAGGTCACAGGTCAGGTTGAAAAGGTCAAAGGTCCATGTGAGGTCAACGTTGAAAAATGGGTTACAATGTAAAATTTGATCTACTTTAGAAAAACTTGCAGTTCAATTGAACCAAACTTTTGTCCTGGTGCACCAGGCGATCCCCCCCATATGTTGATGAGATCAAAGGTCACGTGCCAGGTCAAGGTCATGGGGACGGCCCACAAGCTTTTAATATTCTTTGAATATAGCGATCGCAAAAGCCGAGAACCCGAAATTCTAGTTGTTTTTTGTTTGCATCTATCTTGAATTAATAACATAATCCAAGGTCGAATGTTGCCTAATAATATAGATAACTAGAAAGACCCCCCAAATTTAGCACATCCGTTGAAAAAGTAGTTGGTACGAATAGAGACAATCTGATATTTTCCTGTCTGTTTTCAAAGTCTTATGAAAACATGTCTAGTGGAATTCAATTAACCAATTGGAACCTGCTGCAGAAAGGACTCAGTTTTCATCTTCAAGGGCCACTCTTGAAAATGATACGCCCAAAAGTGGACCCAAAAAAAACAAACCACAAACATATAATACATGACTACAGAAACTTGATTTAGTTTCACCTGAATGATTTAGGGAAAGATTATTTGATCACCGTATAACTGAATATAAGTGTGGTGGGAAAACAGCTCCCAAATGAACGCACGAGTAATTATTAAGACATTGGACTTTCAATACATGCGTGTAGGTTCCCGGGTGGTTTATCATGAGCTATGTTCAATGTTTCAATTAATTGAGGTCTTTCTGTTTTAATGGCCCTCATCATGAGTGGAACCTATAAAATAGTATGAATTGGTTTAATGTTTCACACCACTAAATACTGGTCCCATTCGTTCCTGTACAAAAATGGCGGATGAAAAACGTCATTTTCTCCTCAACATCTCAGACCTTAAAGCTAACATTCTGCTTGCAGATCATCAATATCTCCTACCCTCCATCATGAAATTAGGTATTATCCCCAAAATTTTCGAGCTACTGGACCGTGAAGACTAGCATGCAACCGTGGACCCGGAGGTCACGCACGTTTTTTTTTCCAGTCGGTGTTCCCTGTAAGAATACTGTTAACTTGTTTTTGTCGGGAGCAAATACATTCATGACCCCCTTTTTTTGATATTCTACAGAATTTTATACTTAAGACACTATAGGGAGTTGAAAAAATATTGCAAATTTGCGGAATAGCTTCTAAGTGAGGATAAGTCGTAGAATTCTCATAGTTACCTTTTCCAGCTGTAGAATTGACAAAAAGGGAAGAAAATGGCATTGTTTCCAGATACGAGTCTCCATTCATTTACGTGTTTGTAGTACGCTTGTCCCGTTCGGTACAGTAATGACTCAAATCTCCGATTCTTTCCTTATTAGGTGTCTTCCGGTCTTAACACTTGTAAGGTATGTTACGATACCTGTATTGTTACATACAAGCAAAAATCTGATTTTTGATGATTTTTTCGATTTGCTGATTTAGCAAATCACTGATAGTGTCTTTAATATTGATAGCAACCATGATTTGCAACCCAGATCTTGCTATTTCTCTCAGTGTTTAGGGTATACTTAGGCAAGGGTCACCAAAAAAAAACACCTCCTTTGCAGTGGGGGCTGGACTTAACGGTTTCTCATGTTATTTACTGGTGTGAATCCTTATGAGGATTTATGAGGTATATTTGGGAAGCAGGGCATAACAGGGATCGGTGTTCAGCGAGGAGAACAAGCTCATAATTTTCCTGATATGAAATTAATTTTGGCCTGGTGCAAATACGGGCCTTTCATTTTTTTTCCTGGCTCACTGTTTGACCTGTATTTTTTTCCACTGGCACCTTTATAATCTTGAAGAGGAAGGTGGTCTGGGGAAGCATTTTTGTGGCAGATATTTGGCATTTGAACATTGCCCATACATTCAACTTCCCTCCCATTTTCCCTCCCCTCTCTCCTTCCATCTCTCCTTCCCTCTCTTTCCCGTCCTTCCTTTCTGGCTTTCCTTCTCTTACTTTCCCTTTGTCATGGTAGCTTGAGCTACATTTTCCCATCAGATGCATCTGGGGGAATTTACCCCCCTGCCTGTTATGCTTCTGTAAGGTAGATTGCATTTTATGCATGAAACTAACTCCTCACACCAAAAGCTACTTCAAGAGTGATTTTCAAAAGTTGTTGACACAAAATTTGAATTGTCTTTTGAAAATTACAATTATTTTTAAGAGTTTGACGTATGTCTAAATTGCAGTCTCCCAAATGACTAGCATTAATTGCATCAAATACTTATTTTTGTCACTGTTTTTTACAAATAGACTAGTCTGAATTCAATCATGATACCTGAGCTTTTTCAACATTTTCAATGCAATTCAAAAGTGACAATTTTCCAGCTATCCATAGTACATTCCACTCAGGGAAATAACATTCACCTGAGCTGCAGGCCATGCATCAAAATGTGTTATTCTGTTCAGTTAACATTTTATTAATAAATGGCAAATACAGCAATGGAGTTAGGCTTGTGCAAGTTACTTTTATGTTTGTATTGAGTTGAATTATTTAGACAAAAGCACTAGGCAAGTTACCGCATCACTGTTGATCACTCTTACATCTTTTACACAGAAACAGCTGAAATTTGGTCTCAAAATAGCGTTTGGGATGTATTCTCAAGAGGAGTAGAAATATGGAGTTGATGACTTAGGCTTTTTAGTTGTAATCGAATGTTCGTCTCAAAGCTGCCACTCCATTGGCAACAGCATTAAATTGAGATTTCATTCTTAACACACAAGCAGTAGTGATCTGTCTGTATGTGTGTCTGTCTGTCTGGTTAACTTGTGTGTCTGTCTGTGCTAACTGAGATATACTTGTGTGACTCCATTTCTTTATGTTTTGCTTTATTCGGTCATGGACAGTGTGTCTAATTTTGCAATCTAATTTTAACAAAAGTCACAAGTATACCCTTGTTAACTGTTTGTCTGTCTGTCTGTAAACATTTTGTAAAATGTTTCTTGTTGCACATGTCCAGAAAGATTTTACTTGCCTTGGACAGGCACATATGAGAGACATTCTATGTTGTCATTTTGTACAATTGTTTTGACACACTCATGCACTGGCCAGCTCTTTGAAAGATTAATAAAAAATCATTTTGTATAGTTGTCTATTGCTGCAGTTACTGTTGTACTATAATACAATTTGATATCAATAACTTTTGTATTGATATGTAACATGCATTGATACAAAGGTGGCATTTGGTGTATGAAGATGTGCAAAATGTGAGTCGTCATGGTTATTTTGATACAATTGTGTATGCTACATCTTTTGTATTGATACATCACGTACATTAGTGTTTAAAGTGGTATTTCTTGCGAGAAATTTGTGCAAATTTGACATTTGAATATGATTTTAAGTGTTTCCATTTATAATTGTCATATTTTGAATGCTTCAGTACTACTATTCTTTGTCCATTTTTGAAACAAATTTAGCGGAATTTGTGAGGCAAATTCTACCTCCCTTGGCATTTGATTTATATATGTGGAAAAAAGATTTGTAAGAAAACATCTTATGTTAACTGCTTGTGTTGCTATTTGTGTGCAGTTCTGCACAATTCCCAAAACCTTGACAGATGTAAAAATGACAAATGTATCACATTGCCATATGACAATAAACATTTCTTGTATGTTTTTGAAGTTGCACAATTGAGACTTACAGGCATTTTTCATGGTTTTCCCACTTGAAATGGATTGCCCTTTTATGTGCTGAAAATGATAGTGACTCTCATTTAGAACTTTACTAACCGTATGACTGACAAGAGGAGGTAGTGTTCATCCCACAATGCATTTCTTCCAATACAATTTTTGCACTGGTTGTCAAATGAATTTATAGTGACAAAAGTACTTAAATTGCAAGATTGGGATGAGTTCTGTTCAATATCCCACATTGAATAAACAAGTAAAGTTTATTCAAATTGATTCTTATTCAGGTGGGCGGGGTGGTTTATTAAGCAAACACGCAATATCATGGGTTGTTGCCTATCGTATATGAGACGAGATTAGATAGGGCGCCGTCGCGCAAGTGTTTACGCGCGTGTGTAAAAGGTTACGCAGTGCATGCAGCTGTACGGGTTGGTTCATTGTTGACAGCGGGGAATATTTTGCCCTTTTAAATAATATTATTGAAATAAAAAAAATTTTTCGGTAATTAAAAACAACCAAAATAAAATAAGAATGAGAATAAAGACAGGATTTGTTGTTTTGCCATCTGAATATCGTGTCATATTGGATGGCAGTCCAATATTTTTAGCGTAGTTGATGATCGGCTGCGCCGGCATCCACTACTAAAAATATTGAACTGCCCATCCAAGATGACACGATATTAGATAGGCAAAACAACAAATCCTATCTTTTATTCTCTAAATATAGGTTTAAATGTATTGGCATCATTGGCTGTGGTTGAACATTTTGTAAGAGAAAGCAACTGCAAATTAAAATTTCAGTTTATTTCAATTGGCAAGTTAATCATATAAGGTGATAAAATAAAAACAAAACACAAACATCTTTGAAGCTTCAACATTTATTTCATTTTGCATTGTTGTCACCAAACATCATACTCATACATTGTAATGGTACATGTACATTATCTATTATCAAAAATCATAAAAAATACTGATTTGATAGAATCAAGCCAGCAAAATAGTAATGCATTTGACATCATTAAAACACACCTTGTTAGGTTACTATTATAGTACTGTACTTAATTTAAAGCAAGGCAAACAAAAAAAAAAAAAAAAAAAAACTGGTTGTCAAATGAATTTATAGTGACAAAAGTACTTAAATTGCAAGATTGGGATGAGTTCTGTTCAATATCCCACATTGAATAAACAAGTAGTTTATTTCAAATTTAATATAGGTTTAAATGTATTGGCATCATTGGCTGTGGTTGAACATTTTGTAAGAGAAAGCAACTGCAAATTAAAATTTCAGTTTATTTCAATTGGCAAGTTACTCATATAAGGTGATAAAATAAAAACAAAACACAAACATCTTTGAAGCGTCAACATTTATTTCATTTTGCATTGTTGTCACCAAACATCATACTCATACATTGTAATGGTACATGTACATTATCTATTATCAAAAATCATAAAAAATACTGATTTGATAGAATCAAGCCAGCAAAATAGTAATGCATTTGACATCATTAAAACACACCTTGTTAGGTTACTATTATAGTACTGTACTTAATTTAAAGCAAGGCAAACAATCATACTGCAATATTTACAAAACACTGTGCTTGTACACATGCTGGCTTGTGCAGGTATCTGTATTATCGTAATTGCTATGCAGATTGAAATGATGTGAAAAAGTGGGGCGTGGTACCTAAGACTCAACCTTTATGGGAATGTCTGTGCATTATCTTCCACCAACAGCCTGTCTAAAACAATGATACAATAAATGGCAATTTTTCATTATGATATTCTAATAGAACTTTGATAAAGCACATACTGTCTTAAAGAAGAGAACCAAGTTTTTCATGCTTTTTCTTCCATTGCATTTGCTATAGGCTATCCGGAAATTATGTGATTTACTGTAGTAGGCAAAATTCCATTTGGTGCCGATTTTCTGTATGCATTTCAATGGCCCAATCATCGGTTACATAAAATGCAACTGAGGAAAATGTTTACTAAATGGGACCTAAAATGATCACGGAGGGTAGTGGATGACAGTTTTTGAACTTTAATTTTGAGCATTAGCTGAGATGGACATGTCAAACTACTTTTTTCAAGCATTTGCTGGAGCTGGGTGGTTTTTATTTGTTGTTTTAAAGTGATTTTTATTGTAGATATTTCTAAAAAAGTTCACCCCTTGTGGTTGAAACAAAAAACAGAGGGAGAGATTGAGTTGATCAGGTTTAAAGGGCCATGGTCCGATCGCTAATAGCCTCATCTCCAGGGACCCCAGATTTTACCGGAATTGATCAAAATTTTGATATCAGAAGAACAGGGTTATATATAGCTAGGCTACTCTGCTGAGTGCCAGTTGTAAATCTTAAAATTTACTACACTTTTTGGCACATATGGATAAACAATGAGTTATTTGCCAATTTATGTGGTAATTTTTCATTCACTGAAATAAAGTGCCGGTCGGCAACCTCCAAAATTACCTTCTGTGCCTGTCGGTGGGAGCAAGTGCTGGACATGGCTGGCCGCCGCCGGCCGGCGTAGCTTTATCCCTGCAGAAGAAGCTACTATTTTTCTCATTTACCCTGTGATAACTTAGGACTAAATGATGTTTGGTTTGGATGTTATGAGAGAAAATGTGCCCCATTTTTGGTCAACCAATATTAATTTTATAAAGTACGCTATGGGAATTACAAAATCACATTTTTAGCTCTCACATCAAAACGGGTTGAAATATCGGTGTGAAACTTTACAGATGGGGTTATGAGGTGAAGGCCATTCTATCAAATGAAAAATTTATAGATTTAAATCGGGTCATCCCCCTTTAAAAGAAGCATGATTCGAGGTCTAAACCATAGAATGCGCACATTGAAACTTGTACGCCAACATAAAGGCTGCAAATTTCATACAGCACACTGTTTTTGCACTGTCTTTTGGAAGTATTAATTTTAAGAAAACTGGCTTCAGAAAAGTAAATCCTGAGAGGCTTCTGGGCTTCAATATCATCACCACTATACTCTATGATTAGAAGATGGTCATCTTATAATTTCCTTGAAACAAGGGTGAAGTTATTGGGCAATTACAGATGAAGTTTGGAAGAAGTTATACTCCATATCATCATACCATCAACAAAAAAGTTTCAAACTGTCTCCACAAACACAAATAAAACTCATAACATTCGTATGTAATGGTGAGAAGATAAAAAACAAAACTTCGGTCAAATGTTGCCTGTTTAAATGAGTTAAGCATTGTTCACATTAAAAATAGCATATGTGTGTAACAGTCTTTCAGATGATAACGGCAAAAGGATAATGTTTAATCACTAAGAAATTACACTTTTACTTCTGAAATGCTGCTAATTCTTGGAGGCAAGTACATTAATGTACCATGAGCCCCGTGTAATAATGTATTGCACTCACCACGGTTATTTATAATATGACCATAATATTTATAATACAACTACTTCTACAAAGCAAACTTAATTGATACTATTACTTACACGCAACATTAAACACAGAAACTGTGATCAAAACACTGCGAAATACATGGCTTTTGTGATCTTTGTATGGCTTGTTAGACAGATGGGTAATTGAGGATCATGATCATCTACTGATGGGCTGTAAATAAACTACCATAATATCCACTACCTTCTCTCTAAGAAGAAACATTGGTAAAAGATGGGATTCAGTTCACAGGGATTGATCCTTACATTGATGAATATCAATTGACCATAAATAAATGGATAGCAATGCATTTATGAACATATCTTGCTGTGCGTGCACTTTTAAAACTTTCCCCCATAGCACTCTTGTAAATACAATGAGTCGTTATGGGTGATTCTTCGGGATGTCACACACGTGACCAAACTTTACTTGCCTCCCATGACAAAACAAATAATCTAGCGAAAATGGAAACATCATTTTTGTTTAGATGTTGTCCAAACCTAACAAAAAAAAATAATGTTTCCACTTTTGCTAGATTGGTTGTTTTGTCATGGGAGGCATATAAAGTTCGGTCCCATGTGTGACTTCCCGAAGAATGGCCCTTATGATGCTAAGGATAGTACTAGAAATGTAGAATCCTTGACAATGGGTTGTTGTAGAATTTCTAAATTTTGAAGTTTAAGTGCCCTTGCTGAATACTGTTGTGACTTTTAATCATTTCTGAGTTTACAAGTAGCTGGCTTCTCTGGTTGTGTGCTAAAGACTACTTTACTTACATCTACATTATGTCCTTGCACACAGATTTGTCTGCCATCAATCAAGCAAGGTCTGCAAGGGTGTGTTGTGGTCAAGACCCCTTCTACTACCTTTACTGCTTAGACCTCCCTATGTCCCCATGATCAATAGTTTTGAAAACCTCAAGTCTTGGTGTTAATTATTAAATTTTACCCCATAGCTCTACTTTATTTTACTGAGTTTACAAGTTTAGTTCCCTTATTTTGGGAGGGTAATGGAGAGGAGGGGTGGGAAAATCAGAAAATCTATTTGAGTTTTGAGAACTCTGATTAAAAAGTATTCCTTTGCTTTCCCACACTATATAATAATGCAGTTTATAACATGCCACATTGTATTCCATTTTCTAGTACTTATGGCTATTGTTATGAGTCTGTGTCACTTCTTCAATAGTCAAACAAGTATTTAGTTTTTTAAATGCACTGTGTCCAGGGGGGTGCGGAGAGAGCATGCACACTCCAGGGGTCTAAAATATTTTTTTCAATGCACCAGAATGGGTCAGAATAATATAAATTTAGCCTGAAAACCCTTATTTTTCCCCCTTTGGGGCTCTGCACCTGCACCCTGAAGGGCCTTAAGCGGCCCTGAATCCCCTGCTGCATAGGCTGGGATCGTATCCAGAATTGTGCACCTTGGGGTGGGAAATCCTGCACACTTAATGTCTCTCTGTAGAATCTTAAAAAACTACAGAAACAGGATACTACAGCTATGCTGTTGATTTTCCCATATATCATACCCAAGAGGGAGAACTTATTTATTTTTTACATGGGAAATATATTTATTCCTTTCTGTCAACATAAGCTTCAGATTTATACAAATTCACATATTTGAATTACTGCTCATGAAGCAGTACATGTGTGAAATAGTGTACGGTTGTATTGGCATGGTGTGGATGGACAAGCCATTACAAGCAGCTACCACATACATTCTACACATAAATGGCTACTGCCCTCAAGTGTTCCAAACTGGTGTCTTGAAGGTGACGTGCTCACATACAGGGTGAGTAAAAAAAACCTTGACCCTGATTGTGTCGCCAATTTTGCATTTTCAAGTAACACATGTCTAACATATGTGATATCATCTTAAAGCTTATTTCATTATCTTTAATTTGCTGCAAAGATCATTCACATTGGTTAGGTATAAACCGAGTTACAGTCGTTTGAATGAAGCAGTCGGTTTTCTGCACTGTCCACGGAATCACATTTGCTTAGTCAGGCGCCGTGCATTCAAATGGGAATCCGTGGATAGGGTGAAAACCGGACTATTTGATTCAAAAGACTGTAGCTCGGCCTATACTTAACCGATTGGAATTATCTTTGCAGCAAAATTAAAGGTGCTTGTTCCGATTTATGTGTATTGTGTTCTCTACCTGATACGAGAGCCTGGCACTTGCACATACACCCCATCAAGTACCGTGGGAAACAAACTTGCGGTTTTGATGGTAGACGCAATAATGCATGTTGCAAAGCCCTATTCAATACTGTGCTAATATTGATGGTTAACCACTAAAACGGCGGTTTTTTGGTTTATATCTTGGGAATGGAATGGATTTGAGGGCTCAAATTTCAGGACGACAATGAGAAAAATACGGCCTTTCATCTGATATCAAAATCGATACTACTTCCGGGTAAATCAGGGGAGTCCCAAAGACGATCGGAACACGCACCTTTAAAGATAATGAAATAGGCTTTCCAATGATATCACATAGTTATATATACATTATTTAAAAACTCAAAATGGCGGACACAATCCGGGTCAAGTTTTTTTTTGACTCACCCTGTATAACTAGACTAGACCAATGAGCCACCACATGCTCATCCACCTAAGACACAGTTCATGCACGTACATAACTGATCTGGTGTGTTCTGGGTACGGTATTGGAAATCATACCTAATATCCAGGGGGTGTGTTTCCTAAATACATTGGTGAATGAAAGTTCTTGAACTGTGCCATGGGACTTGAGTTTTGAGACTATATTGGTTCACAATGAGACATTACTCCGTTTCCCCTTGTTTTGCATTACCGTCTTTGTTTGTGTTTGTAATTACACTGCCACAATGAGGTGAAACAGAGTAAAGTACCAGAAGATGCTTTACTCCACCAATTGGGCTACTGTACATCAACAAGTGCTCTAAGAATAATATTTTCATTGAGTGCTGCAGCTAGCTGCAATTCTTTTGTTCCATGGAAGCCAATGGTTAAGGTATTTATTGAGCTAATTTGCCCTTAAAGCCACACCTAATAAATTTTTTGACAAGCTCATCTAGCAACATTGTTGGTTGAACATCACTTATTCCTCTAGGGTACTATGCTTCCAGCCACAGATATTTATGTAATATTGGATGGACTTGAGGTTGTTGAATCATGTTTTTGGTGAGGCATTGATTAGCAAAATGCCATCCATGAGAAGAAAAGAAGAAAAAAGAAAAAAAAAAAAACAGAAGCTGATTGCTTATTTTTTGCTGTCCAAGTGCCAAAATTCTGTGTATTTTCCAGTTTGATAGGCAGTTTACCTGCCGCTAGTTGCCACAGCTCGGTTATTGCCATCACCACACACAATGACATCACTTTGTGCTTCATTCAAATGGCGTATCGAGTTTGGACGTAACAATGTATGAATGACCATAACCTTCATTATTTGCATTTTATTCATAATGCCAAGCAGGAATGGTTTAACTTCCACAAATGAACACAGATGTCATATGTGTGTAACACAAAGAGTATTGTTCATTTGCTTTTGTTATAAACTCACTGTATGTTATGGAAGGCCTATTACCATCTTAAAGTAGGAGATCATACACATGATTGTGGAATTCTCTATGAAACAAATGACATGACACAAAATTTTGTTTTTTCTGCCACATTTTATCAATTACCACCCAGAAGGAAACCATTAGTGGCATATAGTTGGCATGTCATTCACTTTAATATCTAACAGACATCCTGTCAGTGATGATAGCTTTCACTTAAACAAGACACTGCACTTCTATACATTATCATTTGACTGCTACTTATCACAAATATTGAAAAGTTCCGTTCTCTGAATGTACATACACCTCTTCCAGAAAGATCAAAAACTTGATGTTTAACATTAGAGAATATTTACATATATGCCCCTCCATACACACTACTTACCAAAATCCATCATATTATTCCATTTAAACATAATATCTGTGAGGAAAATCTTATATTCTTGTCGAGGAAAAAAAATTAATTCACAACTGAGTTATTTATAGTACAAGCATGCATTATCTTTACATTGTATTTGAATACAATCTGTAATGCCACTAACATTGTAGTGTTACTGTAGTGTTGTAGTATTACCCATTCTGATGTTAAAAAATGGTGATGTATTTTGTGCCATTTTTCCTGATGTATATGCAATTGCCTATTTGCATACTTTATTTAGCAACACAGCTATATCAGATAATCAGAATACTCCAGAGTTAGAATTTATTCTGCAGTTGAATGTTTTATGGTTATAATATATACAATATATGCTATTTTAAAAAATTTTGAGATAAGGCCACCAACATGTTTGCTGGCTTTAAACTGATGCCCAACTTTAACCATTCCGATGTAAAATCAAAATATTATTGTTAAAAGTAGCACATATGTTCTCATTGTTGTGCCGTGTGCAAGAGGGCACACAGAGATTGCTTTGGTAATGTGGCTTTGTGTGCATTTGTCTCTGGTAATTGCCAACTGTTTCCACATACATGCACTTGTGCATGTAATGGTCCTTCGGTATTGCCCCACAAGTTACCCTCTCAAGAGTGGGGTCAAAGGTCATCTAGAAGTCATGCCCTCAAAATGGTCAGAATTATCAAATTGCTTGGTGTATCCACATGTCAATCAATTTTCAAGACACTTGAATACAATGGTCCTTTGATAGTGTCCCGCATGTTGGTGACCTCATGTGACCTTGGTGACCTCATGACTTTGGTGACCTCACATGACCTTTGTCCCCATTCACAAACCACAACAGCAGACGACACATACGTTCCATGAATGCTGTATTTTTTATAACCAAATAACCAGTTTTTATAATTGACTGGTTAGTTGTGCCAATATCTCAATTTGGGAAAATTGGATATGTTGCTTTGCAAATGAAATCTTCACATGGAGCACTGCAAAATTTAGTCATTTAGACAAAATATATGCTGCATGTAGGCTGAAAATTACCCACATTGGTAACAGCAATATGTGGCAATGTTGACTTTGTAATAATAGCGAGTGCCTGTGTATTGGATTAGCAGTCATCTTGAGGCGGAAGTGATCTATGAACAATGCATCCACTTTGCTTTGCACGTGGACCACATTCTATATGTTCAGGTGAGTGTATTGCTTGATCCACCTTCCTTGAGGAAGAGTGATCTATGAACAATGCACCCACCTGCTTTGCACCTGGACCACGTACTATATGTTCAGGTGAGTGTATTGTTTGATCCACCATCTTTGAGGTGGAAGTGATCTATGAACTATGCATCCCAGCTGCTTTGCACCTGGACCACATGCTATATGTTCAGGTGAGTGTATTGTTTGATCCACCATCTTTGAGGTGGAAGTGATCTATGAACTATGCCTCCACCTGCCTTGCACTGGACCACATTCTATATGTTCAGGTGAGTGTATTGTTTGATCCACCATCTTTGAGGTAAGTATGCATGCACCTGCTTTTCACCTGAACCACATTCTATATGTTCAGGTGAGTGTATTGTTTGATCCACCATCTTTGAGGTGGAAGTGATCTATGAACTATGCATCCACCTGCTTTGCACCTGGACCACATTCTATGTGTTCAGTGAGTGTATTGTTTGATCCACCATCTTTGAGGCGGAAGTGATCTATGAACTATGCACCCACCTGCTTTGCACCTGGACCACATTCCTTATGTTCAGGTGAGTGTATTGTTTGATCCACCATCTTTGACTGAGGTGGAGGTAATCTATTTACTATACATGCACCTGCTTTGCACCTGGACCACATTCTATTATGTTCAGTGAGTGTATTGTTTGATCCATCATCTTTGAGGTGAAGTGATCTATGAACTATGCCTCCACCTGCTTTGTACCTGGAACACATTCTATATGTTCAGGTGAGTGTATTGTTTCAATTGGTTTGATCCACCATCTTTGAGGTAGAAGTGATCTATGATCAATGTATCCACCTACTTTGTACCTGGACCACATTCTAGGTGAGTGTATTGTTTCAATTTGTTTGATCCACCATCTTTGAGGTGAAGTGATCTATGAACTATGCCTCCACCTGCTTTGTACCTGGAACACATTCTATATGTTCAGTGAGTGTATTGTTTGATCCACCATCTTTGAGGTGGAAGTGATCTATGAACTATGCACCCACCTGCTTTGTACCTGAAACACATTCTATATGTTCATGTGGATGTGAGTGTACTGTTTGGCCCTCAAAGATGTTTGCTAATCCAAAAAACAACTCTCTCTATAGACGATACATTTGACACCAACATAACTGACAGACAATCAGAATTTAGAGCCTGGGCTTTTCAAACTATGTCAAATGAGGAGTGCACAATTCAGTACTGTGCAGTTATCTTCCAGGCCAACCCAAAGAGACCAGTCACTAACCAGCTTGTAAACAAACCTGGTGGAAAGAGTTCCATATGTACCCCCTTTAAAATTGTACAGGAAACACATTTTCTTTTATTTATGGCCTTACACTAACAAATACCCTAACGCTAAGGCCAAAAATAGAAAATAATTTGTTACATGTAGAACTTCGAAGAGGGGTACATATGGAACTCTTGCCAACCTGGTAAATAGATGTCACATTGTCCATACTTCAGTCTATTAAAAGCCATTCATGTAATGCAGATGAAAGAGCTAGTTGTTTTCACACAGGTTTAGATCTACGTTCAACCCAGGTTTACTGCAGATAGTGAGTTTATGTTCACACCACCAATTACAGAGCTCTCAATTACGCACTGCGCAATTCTTGTTTGTAACTGCGGAGAAGCTCCTGGAGCTAAAATACATGCTGGAACGTGTTCCAGTAAATTAAAGTCCATTCCCTTTTATGTTTATTCCTTGATAGTAGGGTATTCTAAAGGAAGTCTGAATACATTATTTTTTTTTTAAATCTACATACCAAAATTGGATATTGAAATAGTTTAATGCAAAGATAATTAAGTTACTCAATTCTCCAGCCAGATTTTTAATTTTAATGTGATGCACTGCCAGATACTGTTTGTTGCCCTAATTTTTGGATATATACACACATTTGTTATATTACATCACATCTGCATTGGCACATTGAAATAACATTCATCAATTTCAAAATAATAAAAAAACAATCCTGTAATTCAGGAAATGCATTATCCACTATCTTGGCAGGAATTTTACTTGGAGGTATTATCAAAAGTATAATGTGTCTCCATGACAACATTTGTGCACATGTCAAACATAATGATTGTGGTGGCAGAAATGTGGAGGAGGAAAATTGACCCAAAAATGCCAAAAAGTGGACTGGATTTTGTTCTTCCAATTTTAGGTGTGAATCCTAACCTTCTCCGGCCCCAGAATTACATCCCATGCACGTGTGATCTCAAATGCATATGTGTGGATGAGTTTTGGTGCTCTAGTGAATTTCCTATAAAGATGGCAGATAACTGATTCCCTCCATTCTAGCTTCCCAATGATGTAAGATAATTCCAGATTTATAACCCTTAAATTCATTTAACTAGTGGACAGTTTGTTTGTAATTTGAATACATTACAACATAGCAAAGGATGTTATTTTGGGAACAGAAATTTAAGCCCTTGGGCACTTCCTATCTATCAACATCTTAGCACTATTTTGATTGGTTACTTGGAAGGTGATATCATGTAATGAACAAATCAGAGATACTGTTAAAAGTGGTGGTATAGTTTACACAGAAATATGGAAGTGCTATTTTGATTGGTTACTCAGAGGGCTATCTCATATTGTGTCCTATAATGAACAAATCAGACAGATTGTATCATAGGTAGGGGTAGTGCCCAGGGGGATAAGAAACACTGGTTTCAGCTGCATGTAGAGGTGTTCCTACATGGAAACATGAGTAGTGCAAGTTGTTACATTTAAGGGTGATAAAATACAACATGATTTTGACTTGCTCAATTCTCGCATTTCGCAATAGGGTGCGTTTGCAGCGATTGCCTCGGAGAGCCGATATTTTACCGATGCATCATGGGAACATGTCAACATCCAGACCCTGCACTGGTCATTTAGTTTTTCAATATGATGGTCAGTTGCAAAATGCACACTAAAACGGCTATTTACAATAAGTAAACCCTTTGCTTTCTTTCCACCACACAAACTCTTGCATTTAGCTCTATATTTCAACATAATAATCATATTACTTGCGTGTTCATCAATGGAAGTTGGACGGGGATGTAGACCCTTGCGGTCAAAAATTGGACTGGTAAGGGTAACCGCAGGCAGCGCACCATATAGCGAATTGTGAGAATTCTGTCTAAGCCTCAGCCATGTCTGTACTACTACTGCCCAGCAGTTCATTAGAGTATCATGAGCTTTGATGTCTTATACTATCTTACATCATAGAGTTGCTAACAAGTCTAAAAATACAACCAAGTCAGTCGGAGCTATTACATTCGACCTAATAATCATCCAGATGCATTATTAAGAATTCATTTTGGTTGAACAATTAGGCATATATTTTACAAATAAGTATTACTGTTATGTGAAAACAAAGAAGTAAAACATTTTGTGGAAGTGCCCTTTCAGTTTCTCTAATTTATAAGGATGAAAAGATCATGTGTTTCAGGTCAAAGCTTCAGGTCAAAGTGTTTTAAATAAAAATAGAATGTTGTACCAACATACATTTCCAAAACACTTAAATATTTTAAGGTGACTGGGCAGGATGTATAATAACATTTTGGTTTAGCTAAATTTAAGACGGCCAAAACAGTCCCGTTCACTGCTTTGGATAATTATAAAGCCTTTTTGTTCCCCTTCAAAAAAGTAGGGGATACTGTTAATTCATTTTTGGGACATTAGTAACCCTTCACATCTGAAAGTTGTGTTGATTTGCATGTTTGGCTGACAATAAGTTTTGACATGAAAGAGCACATCACATTTCTTTAACCAGCATTGCTAAAAAAAGGGAACATGTACACCTTGGGACAAATGTGGTAAGTTTTCTGTGTAAATACATAAATTTAAATAAAATTTGCATACATCAAGCTTAATTTAAATAAGTAATCCTGAAAATATTGAAGTTCATCAAGACTGTGGCTTTTTGTACCTATTTTCTTTCTTAGTACTACAGCTACCGCCTTTTTTGCACACACCGTGTAACTGCTCAGACTCATTCTGCACGACACTCAATAGCTGTGGTAGATGCTGAGATATTGCACTTTCAATGTTTCCAGTAGACATCCCGAGAAATAACCGCACTGTTTGCGCAGGGGCTGCGCGAAGCGAATTCTATGGCGTTTATTGCAAAGAAGTTTTTGTACATTTCGGGATTGGGGAGGTCGTATTTACTGATGTTTGATCTGGCTAGCACTGTAGTGAATATGTTGAACTTTTCAGGATTGTTCACCAGATCCCGCATCGTGTCCTCCCCGTTGCCCATGATGGCGTACGGCCGGTGGGTTGTGAACTTTTTAAGGTATTCGTCCACTAGAAGGGCGTGAATGCGAATAGCTTTAGCACGGCGTCTAACCATTGCGATTTTGTTATGCAGTTGGTTAACTATAACATCATTTAAGTCTAGTAGGAGGGATTTTTCTTCAGATAAGAATATATCTTGGTAAGTGTTTGATTCAAAAGGCCTTTCCCAGAAAGAACCAACATAGACTCTCGGTGGTTCCGTAACATTTATCAAGGGCGCTAGATTCCAAAACAGGGCACCATATACACGCATAAGTTCTTGAGGCTCTATACTGTCGGCTTTGTTCAGAATGATGCGGATCTGGGATTCCCGACCTTTGAGCTGTTTGAAAACTGATTCCAATTCTGTGCCAACATCAAGTTTTGTTGGGTCAAAAACAACAAAAATTAGATCAGCACGGTCCATGAACCACTCGCAGACTTCGTTGAATGGATACCCTCTTTCTTGCTGTTTGCGATTTTCAATTATTCCAGGGGTATCAACCAACGTGACTTTCTGCAGCATTTTGTGTGGATATTCTATACCTACAAACCGCTCTAAAAATGCATTGCCAAAGTGCTCAAGGCTCCCGAATGATTGTCGGCCATCTGTGGCTAACACTAGGCCTTCCACTGTCCGGTATTTACTGCCATGGTATACCACAGTGAAGTCAGATGTCACAGGCTCGGCACCTGAAATATAACAATGCATAAAAAACACAATCCTATCAAATGTAGTTTTGCACAGCCAGATTCTTAATTTGAGTACCTTCAGCAAACTGAGTAGTTAACTGAGTACCTTTGTTGTAGGTATCTTACTTCAGACCACAAAACTGTTACTCATGATTTGTTAACCGTACAATACTGCAGTACATACACAGTTCCTGTCTATGTACTGCAGTACATACACAGTACCTGTCTTGAAACTACCTTAACTCAAGGTGGCTGAAAAAAGAATAAAATTCATTACCTTGACTGGGAATCGAACCTGAACCATCTGCTTACTAGAGCAGTGCTGTAGCTGTCTAAGCTTTTGAGGCGATATGGCATTGGAGCATAAGCTAGTTATTTATAGCCTGTGTTCAAATTCCCTCATTTTTCTTTACTTTAGCAACAAGCATGATAGAGGAATAATTATTAAATCTAACCAAATAAATATGATTAAGAAACTAGTTATTAAGGTGATATGGTGATCAATAACTAATCTTTTTTCTGAAGGGGGATAAGAAATTAAAAAGTTCATTACCTAAAAAAAAAAAAAAAAAAAATTCAAAAGGCCTTTCCCAGAAAGAACCAACATAGACTCTCGGTGGTTCCGTAACATTTATCAAGGGCGCTAGATTCCAAAACAGGGCACCATATACACGCATAAGTTCTTGAGGCTCTATACTGTCGGCTTTGTTCAGAATGATGCGGATCTGGGATTCCCGACCTTTGAGCTGTTTGAAAACTGATTCCAATTCTGTGCCAACATCAAGTTTTGTTGGGTCAAAAACAACAAAAATTAGATCAGCACGGTCCATGAACCACTCGCAGACTTCGTTGAATGGATACCCTCTTTCTTGCTGTTTGCGATTTTCAATTATTCCAGGGGTATCAACCAACGTGACTTTCTGCAGCATTTTGTGTGGATATTCTATACCTACAAACCGCTCTAAAAATGCATTGCCAAAGTGCTCAAGGCTCCCGAATGATTGTCGGCCATCTGTGGCTAACACTAGGCCTTCCACTGTCCGGTATTTACTGCCATGGTATACCACAGTGAAGTCGGATGTCACAGGCTCGGCACCTGAAATATAACAATGCATAAAAAACACAATCCTATCAAAATGTAGTTTTGCACAGCCAGATTCTTAATTTGAGTACCTTCAGCAAACTGAGTAGTTAACTGAGTACCTTTGTTGTAGGTATCTTACTTCAGACCACAAAACTGTTACTCATGATTTGTTAACCGTACAATACTGCAGTACATACACAGTTCCTGTCTATGTACTGCAGTACATACACAGTACCTGTCTTGAAACTACCTTAACTCAAGGTGGCTGAAAAAAGAATAAAATTCATTACCTTGACTGGGAATCGAACCTGAACCATCTGCTTACTAGAGCAGTGCTGTAGCTGTCTAAGCTTTTGAGGCGATATGGCATTGGAGCATAAGCTAGTTATTTATAGCCTGTGTTCAAATTCCCTCATTTTCTTTACTTTAGCAACAAGCATGATAGAGGAATAATTATTAAATCTAACCAAATAAATATGATTAAGAAACTAGTTATTAAGGTGATATGGTGATCAATAACTAATCTTTTTTTCTGAAGGGGGATAAGAAATTAAAAAGTTCATTACCTAAAAAAAAAAAAAAAAAAAATTCAAAAGGCCTTTCCCAGAAAGAACCAACATAGACTCTCGGTGGTTCCGTAACATTTATCAAGGGCGCTAGATTCCAAAACAGGGCACCATATACACGCATAAGTTCTTGAGGCTCTATACTGTCGGCTTTGTTCAGAATGATGCGGATCTGGGATTCCCGACCTTTGAGCTGTTTGAAAACTGATTCCAATTCTGTGCCAACATCAAGTTTTGTTGGGTCAAAAACAACAAAAATTAGATCAGCACGGTCCATGAACCACTCGCAGACTTCGTTGAATGGATACCCTCTTTCTTGCTGTTTGCGATTTTCAATTATTCCAGGGGTATCAACCAACGTGACTTTCTGCAGCATTTTGTGTGGATATTCTATACCTACAAACCGCTCTAAAAATGCATTGCCAAAGTGCTCAAGGCTCCCGAATGATTGTCGGCCATCTGTGGCTAACACTAGGCCTTCCACTGTCCGGTATTTACTGCCATGGTATACCACAGTGAAGTCGGATGTCACAGGCTCGGGCACCCTGAAATTGAACAAGCATAAAAAAAATAAAAAACCACATCTATCAAAGTTAGTTTTGACAGCCAGATTCTTAATTGAGTACCTTCAGCAAATGAGTAGTTTAACTGAGTACCTGTGTTGAGGTATCTTACTTCAGACACCAAAAACTGTTCTCATGATTTGTTCTTTAACGACAACTACTGCACAGTACATACACAGTTACTGTCTAGGTTACTGCAGTACATACACAGTACCTGTCTTGATGAAATACCTTAACTCAAGGGGGCTAAAAAAGAATACACTCATTACTTGACTGGGATCGAACTGACCATCTGCTTACTCGAGCAGGCGTAGCTGTCCAAGCTTTTGAGGCATATGCATTTGGAGCATAAGCTAGTGTATTTAGCCTGGTTCAAATTCCATCATTTTCTTTCCTTTAGCACAGCATGATAGTTAGAGGAATAATTATTAAATCTAACCAAATTAAATATGATTTAAGACACTGTTATTAAGGTGATATGGGATCACTAACTAATCTTTTTTTCTGAGGGGGATAAGAAATTAAAAAGTTCATTACCTAGACCACTAATCGAACCTGGACCTCCTGCATACTAGATGGATGCTATCATTGAATTTGAACCATAGGTATGTAAATGAATATCTAATGCACCAATGCCATCAAAACTCAATAGCTTATGGTCAGAGCACCCCTCTAGTAAGGCCCCAGTCACACATAAGGCTACAAGTGGTCTAAGAGCACTTACACGCTCCCCCCAACTGTCCAAATCCTGGAAATCCTACGCGGGTTTTACGCGAGCGTACGGTTGGAGGGCCACACGGAGCCACGCAGAGAGGTAGGAACAGTCGTAGAAAGGATTTCGAACATGTTCAAAATCCTCTCCACGATTTCAACAATTGGGAATACACGGGAAGAGGTTTTTATGGGCGTATGACAAATAAATGAGGAGCGCACACGCGGCTCGTACGCATGTGCGACCAGCAGACAATTCTTGTAAAAACCATGCGTGCGCATGCCTACGCGTCTTGTAGACTGGTCATAAGTTTGTAAAAGTTGTACGCTTATCATACATTTAACGTACGCTATGGGTGAAAGGTCCTATGCTGTCGTATGATGTCGGATGTTGTTGTAAGACCTCATAAGACAGCATACGTTTTTAATGCCCCTGATGCAATTGGTGTTTGACAGCCACGACATCATACAATAGTGTGCATTGCTCATTTTGGCTGGGTAGGACTGTCTACGAATTGAAAATAAATGGAAAAAAGGGCCACGCTCCTCCCCGAGCTCGGAAACCCTCCTACCTATCTCGATCACTCCAAAATTGTACGCTTCCAAAAAACGTACGCTCATGCGTGACTGACCCATAAGGGGGAGGTCAGTGTTTATTTCCTGCTCGAGGTGATATTGATTTATTATTTTCTGTCATGACTGTTTGAAAAGCAAATTTATTTATGGATATGACAATAAGTTGGTCTTGACAGCATTAGTAAAGCAATGCAAACATTGAGATAGGATTTTGTTCCCTATTTTCTTAAATTGTTTGTGCTTGCAAAAAGGTTGCATTGAAACAACTTACAGGTGCAACAAGAGATTTTGAGGCATCTATGAGGTGTCATATGTGGTGATTTCATATAGATTAGACACTCAAAAGATTTCTTACTTTGTATTTTGGTACAGAAATGTCTTAAAAGTGATAACAAAAGGTGATTTTTATATGCTCATATTTTAATTAAAAAAACATAGGCTGAATTTCCTATTTGCGCCTATATGAAAATAGAAACTTCACGATTTTTGTACCAAAGAAATATTTCTCAGCTTAATCCTTTCAGATAGGGATATTTTTTTATAGAAAGCTTTTCACCAGTGCAAAAATCAGAATTTTCAGATTTTTTAGGGACACCTGTTATGTGAAATCTCTTGTTGCACCTTTAAGCAGTTCAATCACATTCACTCTGATTTATATCACATATACTTGCCTACTGGTAGCTTGATGTCATCCTCTAATCCAACAAGATAATTGATCATAGTTGACTTGCCAGCACTCCAAGGGCCCAGGAATAAAACCATTGGTTTGGCTTCTAGTTCACCATCTGCAAAACAAATATATTTTGAAAAGGTTAACATGCATGTATGAAGCTGATGAATATTTGATTTTAAATATAAATATTAATCATTTTAGAATCACAATTTCAGATTTTAATTTTGAATGAACATGTGTGCAGCACTATGGTCAAGTCCCAAGGGAAATTCCAAGTCAGTAGATTTTTGTGTCATCTGCAAAGCATAGCGGCACACCTGGGGCGGCACATACGGATTGCTTTGGTAGTGTGTGTCTGTGTATCTGTCCATGGTAAAAATGTTGACCCAAATGTTAACCCTAAACATAATTGTCCACTGTTTCCACATACAATTGGGTTGTGACCCACATGTGGTGACCTAATGTGACCTTGGTGACCTCAGATGACCTTTGTCCCATTCACAAACTGCGACGGCAGATGACACATACATTCGGTGAATGCTGTATTTTTTCCTCTGAGTGAGCAGTCACTGGGACTTTGCTGGATTTGTGGAAGAAGTACTATTTAGAAATGGTCTATGCAATAGATTAGTTGCAGTTCTAAGCCTCTTGTTCTTTTTTTGCAGCATGAGTCTGTGAGTATCTGATATTCATTAATTGTCTGGATTTGCCACAAACATTTAGATACATGCATTTTTGGTTAAATCTTTCAACCCTGTTAGATTCTGTAGAGGTTTAGTCACTGGGAAAGCCATCTCAATAACCACCAGCCTAAGACAAAGCTTGTTTGGACTCATTTGAATGTATTTTTCATGCCGATTGCAAATATGGTTGGTCGTGAAAATGCACAGGTATGAATTTTTTGGGGAAAAATGAAAAGTGTTGATCTTTGAGCAACTACTAGTCATCTACATGTCCCAAAATATGTGAAAGCCAGTACGTATTCACCCAAATGCTTTCCAATTCTACATGATGTCTAAAATCCAGTGATTGTATGAAACAGACAAAGATATTTTAGAAACATCCCAAATCATGGGTACCTTTCCATCATATCCCCAGTCACATTACCTGTAATAGGAGAATGCCCCATGTCATGAAACTTATATGCCTCACCCAGAGGCTGTATAAGCTTCGTGTTGATCTCCTTCAAGGTATTCAGCTTCTCTCGGATGAAAAAACTAACTGGCTCATCCTGCTTGTCCAGATTCAATGCCAAGTCAATGTGATCACGACTTCTTGGTGTAAAGATGTCTTTCTTTGGTGGGGGTGGTGGGTCATCTTTCTTGGCCGATGGCTCTTTCTTGGGTGGTAGCTTGGAGTCTTGTTTGGGTTTCTTTGTGGTGTCATCTGTACTAGGAGTGGGTGGGGTTGTCTTTGGAGATTTGGTGCTGGGTGCCTTTTCAGGCAGGTCTCGAAAACCCACGCTCTTTAGTTTTTGACACGGCTTTTTTTACTAGAAACGCATTTACTGGAAAATATCAAAACCCCACCCTTCATGATTGTCTGAGATTTAATTTCCCCGACGCTTTCTAAAGCGTGCACTCAACCACAGTGAGCCACTGCAGATACATGAAAATTTGCAAGTATACTAGAAAAGGCTGCTGATCATTAGTGCCAAAGATTAAGTAACCAAAGCAAGAAATCTGTCATTGGGTTGGAAGGGGTTAACAGGGAGTTTAACATGTAGTTCATTGTGTGGTGTGTCCTGGAGTTTAGTTTTAGGAAAACATTGAATTCATTTATTTTGTTCATGAGCCTCATCCATATATTCTGAAAACACATGGACATCACATGATTCGTAATCAGAATTAGGATGTTTTCAAAAACAAAAACTCAACAGTATAAAATTTAGAGCATTCAGCTCATTCAAGCAAAGTGATTACTTCACACTCAGTTGAAACAAACTTTAGATATTCAGAGTCTAGTATATCATGTCCACTGCTCTCTGAAAAGTACCTTCCAACAAAAATTAATACACAATTGTTACTATTGGTATATGATTAGTACTAGTTCATAGGACATTGTTATGCTCTGACACCTTTAAGTTTAACAGCAGTGGGGTGCACTGCTGTATACATTTCCTACTAGATGCTAGAGGTCACAGCCTATTTAGTTCAATGGTACTATGTTGTCTATGACATTAGAACATGGAACTATTAGGCTATATAACAGTACAATTTGCCAATCTGTCTACATTATACATACAAGCCATGGACATGACATCGAAAGGCACCAAGCCATACCATGTAAGCATAGGCCCAGCAAACAAGATCTGACAAATGAGCCATGAAGTAAACACAAAGACAAAAAAATCTACCGATCACTTTTGCAACAGTGAAATGAATACAAAGCAAGACAAATAGATAAGAAATGCATCGTCTTGCTTGTACTTCTCCAGGCTATCCAAGATTCCCTGCTGCACGCATCATCACATGCCATGCCGTCTCTCGCTATAAATATTTTGGTTGTAATAACCTCATGCACCATGCACTCCAGTATGCTCCGGTAGGAGCGTGTGTACAGTGTTGGACTTTGTCAATAGGGACTATGATAAAAGGCCATGCGCTTATGCCAAATGATAAAGGGTAACCTTTCAGTAAGGTGACTTAACTCTTGGTGTGTTTATAGGTTTTTTTGCCCCTGGGCAGTCAATGTAGTATTTTGTTTAAACTGGTCACTGCTGGTTGTAATTGAACTTATGTGTGAGTTAAATCGGGAATTATGCTATAGTGATTACTGATTTATTGATAAGGCTTTCGAACAAGCAAAATGGAGAACTGGGAATGTTCCAATAAAACCAGGAAGTTATACCATTTCAAATGGTGATATTTCATTGCTTAAATATAAATGTTTGAAGCTTATTGGCTGGGGGGGGGGGGGGGGTGATAGATGGTTTTTATGATAATGTGCTTGCCAGAATTTTCCTAGAAGCTGACCCTGAAAATGGCCCAATTTCATGAAAATGAGACCCCAACATAACTAACAGTCACAAATTTTTATTCAACATTTTTGGGAAAATTCATAAATTTCAATGTCACAACACTGCGAAAAAATACTTTTAAAGATTTTTGAGAAAATGTTTGTTAAAGCGCCCCTTCTGTAAACATTTTTTGGTGATACTGTGACAATTGGCTTCACCAGAGAGACCCTAAATGCTACCTTATCTGGGCTTGCCTGCACATCTCCTAATACGTCGTATGTCATGAACTGGGTACCCTAAAATGGGGGTATCTGTTTACATTTTCCAACTATTTTTTCAGTTTAATTCCATTTAATTCTTAACTATTTTACTCTGTTCAAAGAATTTTGGATGTCTATTTGATTGGGCTAGAAGCCTGCTTCTTTAAGATAAAACCATTTTTCAGCACTATTGGATTAGTATTATAAGAGTTACGGTCTCCAAACCTTCACTTATTAACGGGGATACGGCGGGTGGAGCCGGCGGGGGTGGGGGGTGAGCCCATAGACTTACACACAAAACGCGTGAAAATGGTCCCTATAAATTTAAATAAGTAGAGAAGTGGAACACTTGTGGGGCTCAAATTGCACATCCACTGTCCTGAACGATAGATCTAACTCAGATACAATCTAAGGTTCCATTAATGTATTAATTAATTAGTAAATATATGGTTATTAGGTACACATTTTGATCACTTTTGGGGAATGTGTCGGCTGTTCTGAAAAACGAGGTAGAAACTTGGATTAAATTGATTTTAATTATCAATTATAATTCTCTTTTAATCACACCTTTTATCCCTTATATAAAAGGTAATTAGGCTAGCCTAATGAAGCATTAATAATTTAATTTCATGACCAACACCATCTTCAACCAAAATTGGGGCATTTGGGTGGGCTGTATGGAGTCACATGAGTTGTTCAGACATGAGGTATTCAATTCAACCACAGAAAGGTTGTATACATTAGTGTACAACTAAAGCATGATTTAATTTGGTTATAGGAAGAGATGATTCATGAAACAATACACTTGTACTGGGTTCAAGAACCTTGAAGACCTCATAAACATTCAAATTTAATAATCCCCCCCCCCTTCAAAGGTACCCTTTTCTTGACAAGTTAGGCTCCTTACCCTGTTTCCAAAAATTTGAAATGTTTCACTGCAATGTTCCACATTTGATGTGCAAAAAAAAATCACACTAATACTTAATCTTCCCCTGAAATGACGTAATTTATTTACCTTTTGATGACGACGTATAAAATTGGCACTTTCGTGCATAGGATTTACCAATCGAGAAATCCCGCACGGAGAGAGTACCAACATGCCTAGTACAACGCAGGAAGGAATACCACAGACACTTGTTTTGGTACCAATGGATAACTAGTGGTATCTTCGTTCTATTGCTACCAAAACGAGTACCAACATGCCTAGAATTACGTCAGGCTGACGTTATAAGTTCACATGTCAGCATAACTGTCAAGTTCCATAGTACACAGTGTAGAATAGGGGAAATTGGTTTTTTTTCACCAAAAAGTTTGGAATATACGATTTCCACACGGGTTTTTTTGCGCTCTTTAAGGGGATATGACAGTTTATACTCAGAGAGTGTTAGTGCTACATTTTTTTTGAGTCGGAAATATTGGAAATAGCAATTTTCCACCGCTCACTATATCCATTATTTATACTTTCCTCAACCTATAACGTCATAGTGACGTCATTAATAGGAAGTTGGCACTTAATTTGATACCAATGGAAAGACGAAACCCTCTAAGCTATCATGTGTTACCAAATTTATGGGAAGCGGAGTTTCAGTTTATGAGGGGGAAAAAGAATCTTTAAAAAAAATTTTAAACTTGATTTTCTCGATGAAAACTATGCAAAAAAGTTGCCATTTTTATTTGTCATCCAAATTAATAAATGATGTGTTGTTGGGAGAGGGAGAAGGTCAACTGCCACTGCGCGAAAATTTTTGCCCATTAAATGTGTAACATTTCCGTGTTACATTTTAAATTTTGTTTAAACAGGTAAGGAGTCTCACTTGTTAGAAAAAATGACCCATTTGTAAGGGGGCTGGGGGGGGGGGGGGACTTACTTTTTTTGAACTGTTATGTGCTCAATAGACGCCATCCATTTATTTGCATTTCAGTATGAGTGTGTAAATGTCAAACAGGTAGTAGCTATGGGAAATACAAATTTCACTTGGTATAAGTAAGAAATGGCACACTGTACCACTGTAAGTTTTACTATAGGTTTGTAATCTTTGCTCAAAATGGTAAATAAGGGCGCTTTAAATATTGCCGATTGACCCTTATAATACAGGATTCACCCTGGTATAATATACATGTACAGGGATCACACTGTTTTGATACTTAATATTTGATATAACTTTGTCAGAAACCATATCCTAGGTCTTCTCCTGAAAAAATATTATAGGATTAGTATTTGAATAAAATGAAGTTAATCTCAAACTGACCTTTTTTTGTCAAAAATAACGTGAATTTGACCACCCTGTATGTTCAGAAAACAGAACAACATAGTTATATCCTTTATTATTTTTTGGAGGGCCTTGTCATTGTCTTTCAAAATCACATCTGTTTTGACCTGCACATTTTTGGGCGAAAAACTTGGACCCAAGGTTATTATTAAAAGACAAATATGTAATTTTTCTTATGTTACACCCTATAGGAATTTTACCCACCCTGAATATTGTTCTCTCTTTGGCCATATCTACATCCTGTGAGAAAGCTTTTACAAAAAGTTAACTTATATACAGTTTAATGTAAGGAATAAAAGTTGTGTTGCGAGTAATCCCATTATGGTGCCGTTTTGCACTGTGTAAAATTTTTTGTACCCATTCATGACCTATGGCCATACCCACCTTTCCACTAAGACCCCCTCTGTGGGGTTGCTGATGATATCCCAACAATTAACTCACTCAAACAGTATATATTTTTGCAAATTTGGTAAAAGTTTTGACTTATGAAAGTCGGTTAAAATGCAAATCTTGTGACAATACCCCAAAGTCATTCTGTTGTGAGGAAGTAGTTTCATGGAGGCCACTGGCTATTTTGAGGATTATGTTATAGCTTTTTGTGTATGGGAAATGTATTTTTTTTTTCACATTGCTTGGTCCCTATACAGGCCATCTGTTGACATGCCAGTGAGAAAATAACTTGCTGTCAAAAATTCATATCAATTAAAACAGCCCTTTTAAGAGGTCTATAAGAGGTATTTTGTGGAGTTTATATCTCTCAGTCATCCACCTGTTTTAAAATCATCATCACCAAAAGGGACTTTCTTGTCAAAAAATACCGATATTTTTTGGACTTTTATCAAAAAATCACCAAAAAGTGGACTTTTTGTCAAAAAAAAAAAAAAAATACCGATATTTTGGACCTTTTATCAAGAAAATCACCAAAAAGTGACTTTATTGTTAAATTTACATGTAAAATTGATCTACTCTGAAAAAAAAATTGTCATTTTCTATTTTTGTCCTTAAACGTTACCAGATTACAAACACAGGGACTGTGGAGCAGCCCACGCTGCACCTTGGTTGAAAACAAACTTTGTGCATTAAAATCAAATTGCCCCCATTAGAAATCAACTGAAATTTTGGAATGAAGTAATTTTAATTTAAAAAAAGAAAAAACCTAAAAAATTAAAAAAAAAAAAAAATGTAACCTTTTTTAAAATCAAGAAGTGACCTTTAAATCTCTCTTTGTCTGTAACAATAGTTTAACAGTAGAAAGCATGCAGAAGGAAAAAATTCAGAAAATGTGTTTTCCCATTTATCTTTCATCTACAGCCAAGAATTAGAAGAACACATCGAAGATGAATTAAGAAAACGTGAAGAAAAGGCACTGAAAGAGAAACAGGAAGATCAAAAAGGCAAAAGAATCACAAGAAAAAGCCACAAGGTAGGTTAATAAGGACAATGTTAGCTCTGAGTTTGAGTATCTGTTTTCACCTAGTAACTTAGCAATGATTTGAGCTATAGTATGTACAGTCATAATTTCTAGAAATTAAATTGATTGTTGTCTTGATTTTGGACCGCTTAGTGTAAACTTGCTGTGTCTTGAGAAAATACTAACAAAAAGATTTTGCCCCACAAACACCAAAAATTGGTTGGACATTGTTACAAACAATATGAACTTTCATATTTCTTATGGTATTTTTCATAAAAAACAGACCAAATTTGTTCAAGGATGTTGCAAAATCAGAAATTAAAAAAAAAAAAAAAAAAAAAAAAAAAAAAAAAAAAAAAAAGAAAAAAAAAAAAAAAAAAAAAAAAAAAAACCTAAGCACTTACCCTAGTTGACAACTATCCTTAAATGTTGCATTAACATGACTTTGTATTTATTAAAATATGATTAAGCCTTTAAATAAATTTCACAATCATATTACAAATCATGTTTGAAATTTTGAATGTGAAGAAATAACCATGTTTTGTTATTGCATCCAGATTAACATTGTCATGATGTCCTTGCAGATGGCACTTATCAATTCACTTTCATATGCATGTTATGTTTTTCATTTGATCATATTTTTTACCCTATCACAACCAAAACTACTAACTCTCTAAGCTGATGCGAGAAAATGCAAAATGCACTAAGTCCAAAAAGATGCAATGACGTCATCGTACGAACACACATATGGGAACGAATCACTGGCCAAGCCAGCGACCCCCTCGTGCTTTCCATCCCTGCCGATGGGGGTGGTGTGCCAGGGGCCCTGGGTTTTTTGATCCCACCCGATATGTGAAATCTCTTTTATCTTCTATCCTTTACCCAGGCGCAAATCTGTGTCGCAGTTTGGGGTGCTATTTTTGGACAAGTTTCAGCTCTTTCAGCCCCCCGGTATTTTTGACGTTGTTTCAAATCCTGGATCCGCCCCTGTTACCCCATCCCTTCCTCTTTGGATATAGGCGATAAATAAAACGGATAGGGTTAGGGGAGTGCTGGTGCCTGACAAAAAATAGTTGTCAAGGCAGGTCTTTTGGTGAGATTTTTTTTTCAAATAGTAGTAATGATGATACCATACACAGAATGAGTTTTCCCAGCTTCTTGATGAAAAATTAAAGGTGCTTGTTCTGATTTATGTGAATCTTGTTTCTACTTGATATGAAAGTCTGGCACTAGCATACTCTAACCACCAAGTATCGTGGGAAACAAACTTGCGGTTTCTATATCAGAAGCGATAATGCACATTTCAAAACTGTAGCCGATTTTGTGCAAATATTGATGGTTACCCATTAAAACGGCAGTTTTTAGCTCAGTATACGTAGTATGAAGAGCTATGATGACAATGTAATGTGTTGAATCTCTATCTGTTCACACTTGGACAAAATGCATCTTGTTGCCAATTGCAGCGAGAATCAGAAGAACCACTGACCGCCCATATGGGATGTTCACAGATTTGAGTCAAAGGTCATATTGGCCAATTAAAGGGGCATTCCATTGAAAATCTATAAATTCCTTCTTGTGCCACAAATTAATTGCTCTAATCACTAGACTTGGTCAGAAGAATCTTTTGACCAAAGCCCATATTAATGACCTGCTGAGCTACAGCACCATTGGTGCTTTTGTTTGTCTGTGTCTTGGGAAAGAAAGGTATTTAGAAGCTGATATTTCAGGATGGCAATGAGAAAAATACGCCATTTAATTTGGTATCAAAATTTATACTACTTCCGGGTAAATCAGATGGGGCCCCAAGGGTGATCGGAACCAGCACCTTTAAAGGGGGATGGCCCGATTTAAGGATCTGAAGTTTTCATCTTGATAGATTGGCCCTCACTCCAAAACCCCATCTGTAAAGTTTCGCGCCGATATTTCAATCCGTTTTGATGCGAGAGCTAAAAACGTGATTTTGTAAGCCCCATAGAGTACTGTGTAAAATTAATATTGGTCGACCAAAATGGGGCACATTTTTACTCATAACTTCCAAACCAAACATCCTTTGGCTCTAAAATTTCACAGGGTAAATGAGAAAAATAGTAGCTATCTTCTGATACTAAAATGTTGACCACTTCCGGTAAAATCTGGGGCTTCTGGGGACGAGGCTATTAGCGATTGGGCCATGGACCTTTAAGTTGGGCCTACAAAATCTATGGTATCCTGGTATCAGAGTCCATGTCAAATGCAATGCTATTACATAAATATATTTTTGCATGTGATTATTTTAAAGGGGGATGGCCCGATTTAAGGATATGAAATTTTCATCTTGATAGATTGGCCTTCACTCCAAAACGCCATCTGTAAAGTTTTGCGCCGATATTTAAATCTGTTTTGATGCGAGAGCTAAAAACGTGATTTTGTAAGCCCCATAGAGTACTGTGTAAAATTAATATTGGTCGACCAAAATGGGGCACATTTTTGCTCATAACTTCCAAACCATACATCCGTTGGCTCTAAATTTTCACAGGGTAAATAAGAAAAATAGTAGCTTTCTTTTGATAACAAAATGTTTACCACTTCCGGTAAAATCTGGGGCTTCTGGGGACGAGGCTATTAGCGATCGGGCCATGGACCTTTAACATTTATGTCCATTTGCAAAATTTGCGAAAATGAAAGCCTCACAATAATAACAGCAAATTCTTTTTTTGCTTGCAACCTGTAGCAGGAGGAGGAGAGAAGAAAAAAACAAGAGGAGGAAGGAGATGGTTTTCCAGGCGGCTTCCCAGGTGGATTTCCAGGTGGATTTCCTGGAGGCATGGGCGGAATGCCCGGAGGAATGCCCGGTGGAATGCCCGGAGGAATGCCCGGTGGAATGCCTGGAGGAATGCCCGGTGGAATGCCAGGAGGAATGGGCGGTATGCCTGGTGGAATGGGTGGTATGCCTGGTGGAATGCCCGGCGGCATGGGAGGTATGCCTGGAATGGGAGGCATGGGCGGTATGCCAGATCTCACCAAAATCATGTCCGATCCAGAAATCATGGCTGCATTCCAGGTGAGTGGAACTTGTAGTAAGGACATAAATTTCAGAGGTGGTCAACTACAATTGCAGTGACTGAAAATAAGTGAGCCACAAAAAAATAAGACAAATTTGATTGTTTTTCTTTTTAAAGGTCCCAGGAAATGCAAATAGAATTGATGTGGTTTGTGTCAAGTCCACAAGGAGGGACTAAAAAAGCGTTCTATATTTTGGGTTGGTGATGACATCATTAGTGAAACTATTGATTTTTCAGAGTAATAGAAAATTCAGGTGACTGGTGTGAATCTCTTCATGACACTGACTGAAAATCAATAGTTTCACTAATGATGT